>CCAG010011622.1:0-20995 GCA_001077435.1 Glossina morsitans morsitans | reverse complement strand
CTTGATTGGCTTCTCTTCATTCCTTGCCTTAAGCAAATGCTCCGCTTGTAAATCTTTCGAAAATAATTCACCAGTTTTTAGTCTGTTTGTGATATGTTTGTTACCGGTTTTTCGCACGTGAACTTTCTGGAAATTTTTGTTAATTTTTTTTCATTCGACTTATGTGCTTTGGGACAGATAAGCAGATCAAGCACGTGAGGACTTGACGCCATTCTTGATTCCACACTTTATCGGGTTGTTTTAATTTTTTCTAGTTTGTAGCCTACAAGTTGCGCGATTAGTCATTTTACGACCGACTGTATTGAGTTATAGGACAGGCATGACCTTACTCAAAGTCAGTTGCATTAACTCTGTGTGAGAAGCTTACGGTTTACAATTTCCATCGTCTTAAGAGGATTTTCGCTAGAGACGACGCTTGAGTGAGTCTCTATACCGTGATCGTTAGCGGTACCTTGCGGACAGCGACGACGGTTAACATTAAACACCATAGCAAATAGGTCCAAAGGGTTGTCCCGTAAGTGATATGATATGGTCATGGTGTTGAAAAGTACAATCTGCCGAAACAAATGACATCCGCAGTAACGGGAGAGTTCCAAATCACCAAACGTAAACGTAAGCCGAAGCAAGCGTAATGGAATGAGATAAGTGAAGGCCAGCGAAGTATGTAAAAAGGAGTTAACTAAAGTGATTTATTGTAACGAAAGGGTAACGGTTTCTAATTGCAAGAAAATACGTCTTCCAGACAAAGCTTGTGCCATTGAAATCCCATAAAGAGAAAGGAGTTAACTAAAGTGATTTATTGTAACGAAAGGGTAACGGTTACTAATTGCAAGAAAATACGTCTTCCAGACAAAGCTTGTGCCATTGAAATCCCATAAAGAGAAGAACTAATTTTTCTGAGCTAAACATATTTTTTTCTTTTTTTTCTTTGAAGACACTACCTTACCTAGCACTTCTTTATGCATCTCACAGCGTTTGTGATGCAAGTTGTACTAAATTTGTACGGATGTATATAACACCCAGGAGGCCTTAAAATAAACTTATCTTTTGTCATGTTTATCGGTACAAAATCATTTTCTGAATCTATTTAAGAATCTGTCTGTCTTATGTCTGTCCTTGTATGTTTGTTCAACCTTCGGATAGCAACCTTCAAGATATTCTAATGAAAATTTTGCACATCGACACGCTTCGATTCAGGGGCAAAGTGCATCGAAAATGAAGGGGATTGGTCCATTTTTTCGATCATTTCCCGTATAATGCCTCGTTTCGAAACGGTCGTCATATAAAAAACGTTTGCAATTTTCAGAATTTCTTGGCAAAAGTCGCTCAGTAATAATCTTATAAAAATTATATAGTAAATTATTGCGAAGCATATGGACCGGACATGTCGTTTTGAATCTGATTTCTAATTTTTAATATTTTGCATTTTTGGATCATATATTAAACTTTATACAATCAAATTGATTGCAAGATAACTTTGAAATTAATGTTTGTATGCTGAAGCTACGGAAGTTATTAAATTGTCTTGGCTTGGAAATGCAGCGAACTATGAAGCGGTTAGTAAGTGGTTTTCGAGATTCTTCATCTTAAAAAAGATGAAAATTCAGGTGGGTCCATCCGTCTCTAGTGAAAGCAACCCAGCAAGTGATCTTTAACTTGGGCTGGGTGCATCCGCCATTAGCCGTGTATTTTCCGTACCCGACCCCTTCTGATTACCGCTGGTTCAGATCGATCCTGCCATATTTAGCAGATCATTGGTTGCACAAAAATGGGTCTACGATTACTTTGCCTTGAAACGGCTAAATCTATCTATAGCCAAGACATTCACCATATATCCGAAAGATGGCAAAAAACAATAGATAGTAATGACGAATTGTGTTTTCAATAAAGCTGAGTTTCATCAAAGGATGCTCACTTTCAATTTGTACATCTATCGCGCCTATTTCTTGTATCCTACTCGCACAAAGGTTCTAATGAAAAATACGTGTTTTTATAGTAACAAAGTTTAATTTTTAATACGTTGTGATAAAAACAGATAATAATCAGTTCTTTGACTAGAAATGATCTTTGCCGAATTTGGACCGCGTCATTCTACGTTGCGGGTCTTTTACCAGAAAAAGTATGCCTGTTTGTATGTATATTTTCCGTTATTTTATCATCAATTTTGTAGTAGTGTAGAGTATTCAAATAGTCGACTTCTTATACTTTATCTATAACGATTATCAATTCCCACAAGTCTTACGATACTAAAAAAATTAAACTTTAAGTTTATCTTTTCTTTTAAGATGAAGGGTTGCAATCAAGATTTCAAGAGGTTAATGTACGAATAAACAGGAAGACATAATTAAAACGATTTCATTATTAAAGAAAGCTAAGCAAGAATATATTTACCTTTTGGGACTTTTCGTCATATGTTCTAAACGTTTATTAAACATAAGAAATCCTCTATAGAGGGTATAGGAAAAAGAGAAAGGTAAATACACTTGATTTACTCTTAAGCATAACAACTTATGAATGAAATCTGTTTAGTGAGAAGATAAATAATGAAAATCATTACATTTGACTGACTGCGCCCGTGCACATGTGTATTTGTGTACGCTATTGTACACCGAGTGATTACAGATATTGTCGCTATTGTGTCTGTATGCTATGTTTTGCTATGTTAGTGTGTGGCGAAAAAGCACTCGACTAAATCAGCACTATGACAACAACTATACAATAATGTACACGTACGTACGTATGTGCATGGATGTGTACAAACACAATTTCATTGACAATAATAGTGCTACACGCACAAATTTCCCTCATACAAGAACGCATTGGAAAGAAGCAATTGTGTAAACATGAAAATGTGTATGTGTATATATTATGTTACATATGTGTCCTTATGTATGCTATAGCGTTTTTATTCGTTAGATTACTTCAAAGTATTTCATTAACACTACTTTACAAAAAGTTTGCATATAGCCACTATGTGAAAGGATGCATGGGTTGTTAATGTGGTTGTGTTATTATGTAGAATGTTGGTTACCATGAAGGTTTATATTTGTTTCTGTTGTTTACTTGGATGTTATATTTTCTGATTAAAAATCAAGGTTTTTTTTTATCAGAAGGTTGATTGTCTGCGCAAATAATCATAATGTAATAATAATCTTCTGCTTATGTTTTTGTTGTTGTTGTTATTGGTGTTGTTGTTATTGTTCGCTATAGAATGCCAATTGAAGATTAGTCTTTTATTTAAATATAATTATCGATGCGTATAAAAATGTGTACCGTTCATCTTCGTCCATGCATTTGCTTCGTAAGCTCTTCTAATTAGTTGACTAATTTGCAGTTAGAGAGAATGCTTTGTATCTGCTTTCAAGTCAAGTCCTCGTTAAGTAATCTTTTGATCGGGGATCACCTAATCATTCTTTACCTTAAGGATTAGGGTCAAATAAATATCGATTTATATTCATTTCACTACCAAAATGTAACTTAACTGGATATATGGAACGTCAGTAGAGCAATTCATTTTTAACAAAAATGGGAGGTAATTTTTTACCCGCACAATAAAGCATGAAAAATATATGCATAAATAAATTTTAAGTTGACTTTTTGAGGGTACTGTCGCGCGACAATATCCTCGCGTAATAGTTCTCCTTCACTGTATCGAAAGGAGTTTTTCAGTTGATATAGCACAAGGTTATCCATATATAAATCTGCAGTGTTTTTTTTTTATAAAGAAATTCTAAGCCGATGGGATGGTATTTTTCGTGCTTTAGAGATGAATGGAGAGATGATGAACTGAAAAAGAGCTAAAGCAAATTTTGCCATTATGTCCACTCTGTAGCCTAACCTATTGCGCCAAAGATGCGTTGCTAAGCAAAAATTTGCATTGCCTGAGCATTTTTCATTGATTATAAGCACATGCTCTGCGTGGGATCTCCAAAGCGGTTTTAATGGATTTTATGAATTATTTGCTATATTCTCATTCTTCGATCATTTTCATAAAATACATGCTATTTGTACATTACCCAACTCGCGGTTTGTTCGAACGTATGTAATACCCAGAAGGGCTTAAGATAGGCCCACCTTTTGTGCATTACGCTCGCAATTTTGTGTTCGATCGTGTGTTTATGTCACAATTATTGAGATATTTTTTTGAAATTTTGTCCGTCTTAGTGCCTTTTTTTGAAAAGTCACTATATGGAAAAATATTATTTGACATACCAAGTTCGTATGAAAAATTTGGCTCGGCTGGGGCAACTTTTTGAACGCCTTCTCGAACAAAGGTTTCTACGAAAATTCAATCTTTATATGGTAAAGAGTGGTCACTTTAAGGAGTTCATCGTGAAAATTAGTTCACAATAGTAAATTGACAAAGAAATCAACCTTACCGAATTCGGACCGCGTGAGTCTATTTTTTGAATATCACAGCATATAAGGATCGTCAAGAAATGTAAACCTTTATATGTCAAAGAGGCTTAATTTTTAACGTTTTATGATGAAAAATTATTCGTGATAGTAACATGACATAAATATCAAGTCGACAAAATTTGAAACAAGTGGGTCCATTTCTTGAACCTCACTCCATGCAAGATTTCTCATGAATAGTAAGCACTTCCGAATAAAATGGGTCGCTAGTAATAATTGAGCAAACAAATTCACGGTAGGGAATTTGGATCAGATAAGCCTATTTTTTAGACCCTAGATCCTGGAGATTATCATGAAAATATGAAAAAAAATGTAATATCTACACTTTTTTATGACGGAAACTAAAAAATAACAAAGTTTTGAGGAAGTAAATTAGGTTCGCTAAATTTGGATTACATCACGTGCGTTTGGGTATCCGCCAATATGGGGGCATTCATGGCAAGTATAAGGCATACCATCCATGAAAATAATGTGTAATAAAAATGTGGCAATAAATATGCTAGACAAAATGGTGCAGGGTATCTAATAGTCGTCATTGCCCGACTGTAATGTTCTTGCTTGGCTTGAAAGCCTATAAAATAATAAAATAGTATACATAGTTATATATAAAAAGACGGCCGCCCATTAAATACGGTATGCCAAGACGGACAAACGGACAGACAAGCCATAATGAAAGGTGTGTCTATCTCTCTCAACTTCCTGCTGGCTGTTGCATACATGCACACAAATTTGACACAGTTTTGTACCACAAGTGATGTAGGGTATAGTAATAGAAAGATATACTTAATGCATACTCTTTCTCCCTCTTTCTTTCTCTTGCTTTTTCGTTCTTTACCTTTTCCCAATAAAAGGCCACATGGCGTATGCAATACACACGCACGAACAAGCGAATTTGTCTGCTTAAAAGTTCAAACAATGCGTGTGAGCATGTGTGCGTTTGAATTCGTATAGTTGAATATACTAACATTACGTATGAGTGACAAAATGATTGTCAACGTATCATTCTTTAGTTTCATGCTTTGATTTCTAATTTATTATTTATTTGGAAGCATTTGTGATATGTAGGTAGGTAGCTATTATAGGTTTTTTTGTTTTTTTTTTATTTTCTTTTTACAGAAAATTTTTGAATTTTAGTTTTGTACTCTTTTTGTTTTTGTTGTTTTCTTTTTTTGATTTTCTTATATGCTTTTTTTTGCACAAAATAAAAACTGTTAACCTACTTTTTCAAGTTATTAGTTCTTGGTCTATTGTTTCATTTCGAAAATTTTGTCAAAGTGTGCGTGTACAAATATGCTTATGTGTAAGTGTAACGACTTTTATCAGTAAATGTCCTTAATAGTGTTGGTAGCGACGTGTGTCTCCAATGTATGTATTCTCACATGCTTGTGTACAAATGTACTTTTTTTTTGTTATATGCCAATGTGAGTACATGTGTAGCTAATAACGCTCTCATACACACCGAGTTCCGATGATATAAATTGAAAATAAAATAAAAAACAAAAAAAAAAAAAAATCACAAGGTAATAGAAAAAGAAGGCATTCAGGCAAGAGCAGTACCCTCAAAGTAATTGCAAGGACTTTGCGGTCTGTGTAGTCGTGATTAATGTTTCATTTTAAACGGTTTTTTTTTTTTCCTTTCACCATGCGACTCACTAAAGTCACAATAAGAAGCTTCTTGGATTTTTTATTTATTTAAACACTTCTGCATTTATTTCTTATCTTCTTATGAGGAAAAAATTTCAAAAACGCAATAAGAGCAAATTAACTGATTCATCATCTAATGATGAACTGGAGATAATCTTTGGAATTTATCGGCTGCATCTGTCTAAGAAATTTAAGCAAACGAAACCCGTTCACTTACGAGGTATACGCAAGCAATGCTGCATGACTTCGAAAGTCTATACCGAGACTGGAGAATTTGTGTATTGTGCAACCTCTACTGCCTGGATAAGGTGAGGCCTACCTAACACTTCCAATTATTTAGTGCCTCCGTGACATTCGATTTGGGCTAACCATAGCCATCATGCTTGGGATCGACTTTTATCCTTATGATATAATGACCAACCCAGCAATGCCAGGAACCCTATCACACTACCACTTTTTTGGGCTCCTTTCCTGCCAGGGCCAGGCCTGCATTCAATATGGATGATCTTTGTCCATAAAGCCCTTTAAAGGTACAGACCTTAATTTTTGTATCTGTTTTTACGAAATCACTCCAAAATTGTCCAAGTTTTAATTTATTGGAAAAATATCGCGATGCTTGCTCAGAAACGTATTTGAAGCCAATCAAATGAACATTGCAGCCAGCAGCTAGTCCAGGAAATATGATTTTCAAAAAAATGAGCCTAAACAATTAGAAAATTTATTTAAATTTATTGAATTATGTTGAACTTTACTTTTAGTTTATATTTGTCGCATTGTTCTCTGCATTGATATCATTTTGGTTTTTGCTTGATGCTCTCATCAAAACGAGTTTCTCTCGTTTTTTGCTTGTTGTTGCTTCCAATCATCTGCCTTGGTTTGCGGTGTTTACAGTTTTGTCCTTGTTTACTGTGTTTTTGATCGCGTGAAGTTTGTATGATAATTTAAGAGACCATTTTGAATACGTGGCAACCTTTTTTTGTTTTTTTTTTCTGACATGGATTTTTTATTTGCATCTTGTCGAACCAAAACAGGCCGTGATTTTGAGCGATTCATCAGTTGTTGGCTTTGCAAGTGTCATTGCGATGCGAGATGTGCAGGTATTACTGGCTGTGTCCTAGATCCTTCGAAACGATTATGTCGGTCATGCCCCGACTTTGGGAAACGGAGCATTGAATTTTATGAGCTCTTCACGGAGACGAGGAATGGTTTTTATGAATTAAGTAAAAAACTCGTGGCATTGTGCGGAGAATTTGGAAAAATTCAAACAACGTTTGATGAGTGTCGCTACTTATAGCACACACCCTCTCCTCCAGACTGTGAAAGGCCAATGTGTAGTGTAGTGCAGTACTTCACCTCCGTCCTCGCCTAAATCTCATACATCTATCCCTATTGCACTCTTGCTACTCATCGTCAACGATAAAACTTGTGGATCTGCCATTGGCGAATCCGGATAAGGTGTCGAGTGTTCCATCCTTGCCTACAAAGAATGTTAGCATATCCTCCATCATAAACTTAGCTGGTAATACAAATATTGCAAATAAACCGAGAAGAGCTTCTCGTGTTAGCTATGCTGAAACGTCAATGGTATCTTCTCCTAGTGGTACCATTCAGCGCAGTCGGTGTACATCCCCAGAAACTATTCACAAAACTCCTCCTCATTATTCGGGTGTATCCGCTGGCCACCATGCTGGGTAAGTCGCACGAGCTTCACAAACAAGTGTTGTCACTCCCTCTATTTCCCAACACAAAATTCTCTACCCGTGATTGCTATCGTTCCTAATTCGGATGTCATCTGCTTGACGTTAGTGCCCACTTTCCCGGAAGGCAATATTCGTGTCAAGACTGGCGGCTGACACCAAAAGTTCCATCCGTCAATTTGAAGTATGCTAGCATTTCTAAGTTGGCTCCATTTCAACATAGATCTATCTCGTCCTTTAAGGTGTTAGTTCCGACTGACAACATGGAAATTTTATTAAATAAACCGTTGTGGCCACTTGGGTCCTTGATAAAAAAACGCATTCCACGGGATCGACTCCGCAACACTAATTCGATAGTTGTTTGACCCTCAAAAAAATAAATGTTTGTTCAGGCCCAGTAACTCACTGGTTACAACCGGATTTCCATTCGTCGGAACTTTTTCACAATTCTTTTCAGCTTTTCAGAAAGAATCGATTGGATCGCATTGGTGGCCATATCTACTGCAGTCCCGTCCTATTCATTTGGATTTCCTATTCCTCCTGACGTTAAATTTCTTGCTATTCGGACGAAAATTCCCAATAAATAGTTATACGTAACTTGCTCCTACATTCCGCCAAATGCGGATAACTCCATTTTTAAGAAACATTCTGCTTTCATTTGTGACGTGACCGGAAGGTCTAAACCTACTGATATAGCCACAGTATAGGGGACTTCAATTTGCCACAAGTCACTTGGTGCGATAATGATAATTCTGGCTGTATGGTCCCCACTTCAACATCTGATAGAGCTTTCAATCAATCTTTTTCAATGAATTATTTGATCGTACAACGCTTGCTTCAGTACAACGGCACTTCTAATTGTAATGGTCGACTGCTTGATCTTTGCTTTGCCAACTTCCCGGAGATAGTTCTTCATCGCTGTGCACCTTTTAGTTTACCTGAGGATCCGTATCATCCAGAAATTTGCGTTTACTTTCATTACAGGCATGATGCTCTGATGATGTTGAACCACTCTAACGTGCCAAATCCAATACATTGAAACCTTACTCTCTTCTTTCTATAAAGTTTTAAAACTTTACGTTATTCTATCTCCGCTCCGATCAAGCAACCTCGTTCGCGAAGCATGTGTCTGCCATGGTTTAACAAGACAATTAAATATTACAAAAAGAGGAAAAACAAACTTTTTGAAAAATTTATGAATAGTGGTTCCGAGTGCTTACGACTATTTCGCCTACTTTGCTGCACGGCATGTCAGAACGTTCCCTCTTCGCAGGAACAACAATTCATTAGAACTCGAAACCAAGCCACTAGAATAGGCATACAATCAGTTGAGACGGCCTTCACTTTCGTTGTTTCCGTTGTTACCGTTTTATCAACTAATTGAAGGATAGAATGTGCAAACGCTGAGGAATTTTTTTGGTCAAATCAAATCAAAATTAACTGCAGATTTCTTTGTCGCCGAAATAAAGAACACGTATGTGGGCAGAATGGAGACTGGCTGTTAGAAAAGTTGGTATTTATTTCGTTCAATAAAACCGATGGATCAAAAGCACAACTTATTTCTAGCAAAAAATTTGTGTAAATATACGGGTTAGTAGTTGGGATTACGTTCTAATACGTCAAGTTCGTATGGTGGGAAAAATTAGCTTGCTGCAAAAAGTACACGTTGTTTTCTTACTGACGTCGGTCCAACGGTTCCGTTCACGTAAGTAGCGGAACCAAGCATCTTTTTATACCACCGAATCTCAATTCTATGTTCCAGTTTGCGTCTTTCCGTGAAATGAGGAGTGGAATTTTATTTTAAAAATATCTCTTCCTAAATGTTATATCCTTTTTCAGACGGATCGCAATCAGTAGCCTAAATATTTTTTTTAAGTTACTTGTATTTGACAAGAGTAGAACGAAGTGTGTAGATCATTTAGGAAAAGAATTCCAAGGAGATGTGCAAAAAGTGTATATAAAATAGATGACAAGAAGAAGATGGCCTTCAATTGACGGGATAAAACTTTTAAATAGTTAGTGAATCGTACCGTCCATATAATTGCTGGCATTGAAACTACAACAAGAATAAATTCCATAATGAGTTAAACAACAACAACAAGAATCAATTCCATAATAAGTCAAAATGGGTAACGATGTGAATTAATAAAGAGTTTACTACTTTCTAGAAAGTAATAAAGCTAGCGCTAATTACTAGCCTTCGAACGAAAAACTTAACCGGATAAAAAAGAATCAATGTTACTGCAGATACCTTCAGTTGATAACAGCCTCACCGCTTGTTAGTCGTGAATATTTTTATAAATTTTTCAACTCCAAAAGAAAAATCTCCTTATATCACTCACAGGTCTCTTTCAATGGCTCCGACTGCGCTGGTGATATTGAAGCCTCAAATCTCTTTGCTGAATGCTCGTGATAACTAACTCGGTTTTGATTCCTAACTTTCTCGGTCATTTCAGAAAAAGACGTTTTACATGGCTTGAGGTCTCTAAGATAGAATTGTGCGCCTGAACATGACGGAATTCCATCATCCATGTGTACACAAAGCTGCCCAGCAAAACTTTTTACTAAGTCCTTGAAATCAAGTGTTTTCCCTTTGTGCTGTTGGAAGAGTAGTTTCCTTATTCCAATTCACAAATGTGGAAATAGACATCACAGAGAGAACTGTAGAGGCATCGGCAAGATGAGTGTCTGATATAAATTGCGCGAATTAAGCGAATTTTTACTCACTATTTAGCTTTTGCTACCAAGTCTTACATTTCTCCATTTCAGTAAGGCTTCCAAAAAAGGAAGATCAACTATTACTCTTCTCTGAGAGTTCACTTGCCATGTTCTTAAGGCTTTTTCTAGTGGCTCTCGCACAGATGTCGTATATGCTGATTTTAGTTAAGCGTTTGACTTGCTTAACCATAACCGTTATTAATCTTCAAATTCCAGGGCTGTGGCTTCCCTTAGCACTTAGTGATATGGATACGCTGTTAACCGTATTCAACGTTCTGTTTAACAATTTTTCGTGACGTCTAGTGTCCTTCCAGGCAACCACTTTGGGCATCTTTTATTCATTCTATACATTAATGATCTCTCCCGGTGGTTAAATTCAGCCATGCCTTAATGTACGCTGACGACGTGAAACTCTTTTCTTCCTTCTCCTTGGAATCGCAATCCCATCAGCTTCAAATTCACTTAAATATTTTGGTTACATGGTGCTCGTTAAATTTTATGAAAATAAATGCAAAAAAATGCCAGCAGCTTTTTTTCTCAGGAAGGAAGTCATTCAATACTGAACGTTTCATCGAATCACGCAAGTTGGGAAACTTGGATTCGTCCTTCGATTTAGGCTTTCTATTTGACAAAAGATTACGTTTTAATTTGTACACTAAGTTCCATTTAAGTATAGCTAGGCTTTATTAGGAGGGGGTCCAAAGAGCTGAGCCATCCTTATATTGCAAAAAGCCTATATCTGTGCTTAGGTAGACCAATACTTGAGTATGCATTAGTTTTGTGGTCTTCTTCCTATGGTTTGAATCCGTTCAAAAGCAATTGTTGCTGTTCGCACTTAGGAATTTGGACTGGAATCCAAACTTATTTACTTCTCTTTATGCAATTTGTGTTAGTGTGTGTAATAATAATTAGCGTAAGATTTATTTCTGAGAGTCAATTGCATTAGGCAGTTGATTTACTTTCGTTGAGTTCCATGTGTAGAAGAACTTCTCTATTAGTGACTCACTTAAATATAATCAATTCTTCTATAACGGGATTGATTCGTACCGCGTTATATGGAAACTTTCGTGTTCTTTGGAAAGCGAGTTAAAACAAACATTCATAGAATTATAAATTAAGCTTAGGTTTGTGTACAAAACAGTTATACAGTTCTTCTAAAACCAATCCTGGCTAATGAGCTTTAAGTAACAAGCACAAACACAAGCACAAGCAATACAAACTATAATTGAACTGTGATGGAATTTCCAATGCTCCTGCTAATGTTTGTGCAACGCCCAATAAAACTTGGGATAGATCCACTTTTTATTGTACCGATCGGTTCCGAATGACTTTCTGAATCGATCTAAGTTTTTCTGTCCATCTGTCCGCCCTGTTTTCGTGTGCTCAGCTTACAAGTCGCAAATTTTTGCGATATTTTAATGAAATTTGACGCACTGACGGACGCTATTGAAAATGATTCGGATGCAACTACTTTTACTAGCACCGTATCCCGTATAACTCCTTACTTCGAAAAGTCTTTATATGAATAACTGCAGGATGTTATAGAGCCTTTTATGGTGGGTCACGGTGCATTATGCTTTTTTCATTTGTTTTTTTTTTATTGTCATAAAATTAAACGCTAAGCGTTTAAAAAAAACTTTGAAGAGAGAGAAGCAAATCAATATCTTAAAATTGATAGTGTACGACATTTCAGATAGCAAAACTTTGTCTATTTAGATATATGTTTGTTTGTTGTAGAGCTATGGAATTTTATTAAATATTTACCTTGAGCTGTGATTTCCTCTTAAGAGAAGCTATAGAACGAGTTTGTTGCCTTAAAGTATCCACAATGTATTCAATTCATCTATGCGATCATTATTGCCGTCCATTAAACATTAACACTTTTATTAGTTTATTTTATTGTTGTATTTTTATTGCCGCTGCTCTTATTTATAAATATTAAAGAAAATGTTATTTTTTTAAAAACTTTTTCTCTAAATAAACAAACGCTAAACATATACAAATTTATTACAAACCAACTGTTGAACAAAATTTATTCATCTTCCACCTTCACCTTAAAACGAGCTTTAAATATCCTTACGCAACACAGGCTTCTGGATACGTATAACATAATGCAACGTATACTACGTTTACGTAAACGTAAAGGAAATAAATGCAGTGATTTCAGTAAGATTATGTTAATATATTTGATCGTAATCCATTATGATTTCGTGATCGTATTTCTGATAACATTTTATATTTAGCAGAAGTGAAGCATAGACGGATGGAACAAATGGAATGACAAAAGTTTTTTTTATTAAAATCACTTAGTATTCACTGCAAAATCTAGAGTAAAATAAAAAACCCATTAATCCTGACCGTTTAATGAAAGTTTGTGCAGAGAGAGAGAGAGGTAAGCCTTGATGGAGAACAATAACATTAAGGAAAATGATACTCTTCAAGATTCGCAACAGCATTCATTCGATATCATTTGGTAAGAAGATCCGCTTATAATATCAAAAGTAGTAAGCCCTTGCAACTAGCGCCTTGTATTAAAAGTTCAATTTAAGTTAAGCAAATGACTCCCGTGTGCACCTTGCACCTGCAAGGATACTGAGGATTGAAATGGGACAGTGGGACTACCCCAACTTGTAGTGTAATACTAAAAGTACAAAAATTTTATGAAGCCTTGTCCGTTACACACTAAAGAAATGAGATGTACTTCGTGTAAAAGGTTCTCTCGGGTTGTGACATTTTGAAATACGCTTCAGAGATCACCTTAAGAACCTGAATCCATTTATCGTTGTCCGTACATGCGTTGCTTAGTGTGAAAATGGCCACAAACAAAAGCTACAACTGAAAAGAACCTCGCCGTAATACTACGCAGAACCAGATGAATGCAAAATTAATGCCGATCCACAAACACCAAAATTTTGGGCTTTGCGTATGTTAGGTCCGCCATCGGAAGATCGCAGTGGTATTTCGTCTGACCTTGATTGAGACTCTCAGTCGTTTTAACCTCATCAATCTGTCGCCTATTATCGAGATATTCAAGGTCGTAAAGGCTAAAACGGATACTTGATAACTCGAAGGTGGACGTGAACTATTTACGACGATGCCTACAGTAAGCAAATATCTGGTTTGTTACATGTCGTAGCTAATATTAATCCAAAAAGTAAACAGTTATGTAAGCATCAAAATTTCAGTGCAAGGATGAGAGTGAACAAACCCCGCAACGTTAAGCATAAAACTTTACAATTTTCGAGAAACATTGAACTAAACAAATATTTCGCAAGATCATTTGAAAGAGCGATGTAAGAAAGCTTTCAAATAGCTATTACATATTGAATTGATGCGTCAAGTGTACAACATGCTAAACAAAACAAAACAAAACTTTCTTGGATGAGATATTTATCAGTTAATATTAACGTAAGTCCAGTAAATGATTCATCTATCAGCGTAATAGTATATTTCTTGTGCTTTCCGAGAAATTAAAATTATTGTTTCTATATACACACCCCACGGTAAGAAGGGGATATATTCAGTTTGTCAAAACGTTTGCAACACCTATAAAAAAACTGCAGAGACTCCGCAAAGGATATACACATTCTTCACCAGAATCAAATTTTGAATCGATCCAGGCATGTCCGTCCGTCGGTCTGTTTCTGCATGATAATCATTTTCTTCGTTGCAAAAATGAAAATATCATCTTGAAATTTGACAAAAATATTAAAAGTTCTTGCACGATAGTAGATTAATAGTAACGCTGGGCCGAATCAGTCGAAGTTCACACCTACAACTTGAAGCCACCTAGGTTTTTAAGAGCAAAGAAAATTGGCTTCTTTGCTCGTTATTTATAAGTTACATCATGAAAAAACTATACAAATTTGCACGTATATTTTGTAAGCGACCCTACAGTACCTGCACAAAAATAGAAAAAATCCACTACGTCCGCTCAATATTATAGGGTGCCAAAATTTCATTTCTTTGTCTTTTGCAACGCCTAAAAATAAGCTTCAGAGAATCCATAACGCGTATGTATTCTTAATCAATGTCAAATCCGCGAACCCACCCAAGCATACACGTCTGTCCATCTGAATAATGTCGGTTGTAAACATTTACAAGCATAAACTCAGAAAACCTCTGTTTTCTACGTACGTTCATTGCTCATAAACTACTACATATATATATGTATATTCCAAAAAAAGGAAAAAATCAGCCACGCCCATGCAATATTACAGAGTATTAAAGTTTAATGTTATCTTTTCTTTTTAGTTATTTTAAGGAGAAGATTGGCAAGTGTATAAAAGATTCAGTATCGGACGAAATTAATTTTCTTACTTGTTGGTCTTTTATTGCCAAAAAATGGATTAATCGTTAATGCTTCTAATAGCAGACCGAACACTATAAATTTGTTTATAAGCTTGTTTCCGATGAAGCTCACTGTAAGTAAAGCAACATATTCAACCTTCCATTTGATGGATTACTTTACAAAAGAAATATTCGCTGTTTTTTATCGGAGAACGTAAAAATCATAAGATCGTTTTAAATAACCGAACATGTTTATATACTTTCATAAAAGTAGGAAAATATATATTCAGTTATGTGATACATAACTCTTGCAAAGTCTGAACTGATGCAGGGTGAAAGTTGCTTGATTGTCGCTTGTTCAGCCAAAGTAAATGCTTCCCTTTCACAAGACCATCTATGGCATTAGATTAAGAAAATATTTCCGAAATTTCACTTTTCAGTCTTATTTACGGCTTTGAGAATACAAAAATTAGACAAGCAGTTGAACAGGCGGCCATAGGTGTGTTCTATAAGACAATGCAAACCGTATACAAAATTGAATATAAATTTAATCACTAAGTAGAAGTCTTTCAAGCAGGTGGAGGGGAAGAGAATCGGAAATAGCCAAATAGCTATAATCAAAGATTCATATAAAAGCTAACAATAAAATATTAAAATTCGTTAAAACGTTTATAAATGCATTTACACCTTCAATTTATACGTTTATTGCTTCGAGTTGCAAATGTTTTGATGTTAAAACAAATGAAGACACTATAGTGAGACATGGTCCGCCTCTGCATACCCTGCACCTCTTCGCTTAATACAATGGCTTTTCATAGAACGGCTTTTCAAAATAAGGTTTCATACTGGAAGTGATCGAAAAAATAATCCGTAATTCGAATCATAAAGCGTTCGTCCTTGTGCCAAAACACGTCATTGTACCAAAATTCATCAAAATATCTCGAAATTTTGTGATCCTGAGTTGAACACAAGAAAACAACAACTTGTACAGACGGACAGACATGCAACAGAGTGACTCTGGATCGATCAATATAATACAAGATGGATCTGGGTGTTGCGTACATCCGCACAAACTTGATATACCCATAAGTGGTGTTGAGTACAAAAACAAACTGATATATTTACGGACTCTTATGTAGAAATTCAATAAACGATTTTTTTTTTCGTTAAACCAATTTGCGAAATGTTCAAAAGAAAAAGGACAAAAATTATTTTTTAAAGCTTAGTTAAAAGTTCCGGTTATCCTAAAGGGCAAATACCGGAAATGCACACAAGCTGTGCAAATTTCGTATGACATAAAAATCAGAAAACCGTGCACACCAACAAACAAAACGAACAACGAAATATGTAATTAGCATAGAAAACTTGAGATAAAATAAAAAAATAAAAGAAAACATACACACACACACACACACACATGCATAAGAAAATAGCAGCAATTCCTTTATGGGTTTTAGCGAAAGAGCATATAACATATATACGAATTGTTTAATTGTCTGAGTGCACAAAAATAAAACCTTATAAGACCGACACGCGACTATTGCAGGTTAAAAACAGAAAAACGCACACAAACACTAACTAAGTTCATTTGGGGTGTTTGACCTATAACTGTGTGTTTTAGTATAACTTTTCATGTACACCTTTATAACAGAAATGCGGTCAATTGTTCTTCTTTTTCCAATTTTTATTTATTTTTTTTTTATTTTTTTTATTTTAATGAAAATTCGTAGAAATTTCCACATTAATTGTATTACTTAAATTGAATTTTATTTATTTTTTTTTTTCTTTAATCCATTAATAATTTATAGGAATGCATTACTTTTTATTTGTAAAAACAAATCGAAAATATCACTCATTAATATTTAAAAAAAAAAATTTTTACATTTTATTGAATTTTCTTTAATAACATAATAACTTCACATACTTCTCTTGTAATAATTTACAATTTTTTCTCCCGAGTTTTATGTCCGTTTTCCTGAGCTGAATATTTGCGAATGATTACGATATCTCTTATAGTATTTATAAACTGAAAAACTTCCTTGTCCTGCTTTGGCAAGACGAAAATCCGCTCTTAGAGAAACGTAGAAATTATCTTTCGCTCTGCAAACTAATACAACAGAGCCTTCTTTACCATGTGCAAAATATTTGATTTGTATAGAATTGTCCGTTTGTACGATTGTCTTACATTGTTATTGCACTGCTTGCTAGCGTAATGCTCGTTTATGGATAATGCTCCCGGGCAATTCAATGCATACAGAAGCTATTAGTGAAAAGAAGAAGAAAGAAAATTATGTTTAAAATATTTTATGTTAATAAATCGCTTCATTTAAAAAACGTCAAATTCATATTAAGCTCAATAAATTATATTAAACGATACAAATATGGATTGCAAGTTGAAACCATACTGGAGCAATGACATCAATTTGATCCAAAATCAAAATTTTTTTAAACTTTGAAACTTTTCTCAATGCGTCTTAAAAAAAAAAAGGACAAAATTTTGCAAAAATAAATGATCAAAACAAAATCCATCTGCAGAAATAGCAGATAAAAGAAAGCAACTTTACGTGTAAATAAAATTTTGTTTTAATAACCAAATAACACATACAGATAAAAATACCGTTACCCAAAAAATAAATGAGACTCAAAATGCATTTTCTTAAGCTCTTAATCTTTGGAATTTCCCTGTATTTTTTTTGCTCAAAACATGGCACGAAAGAAATGGTGAGAGACTGAAAGAGAGAGAGAGAGCAAGAGAGGGGGAGAAAGAAACAAATATGATGAATGAATTTTCAATGGAAAACAAAAAATACAAAACACATTTCTCTTGTACAAATTTCCCTTAGTCCTTTGCGTTTACTCAAACACTGAGTTTTAATTCTCCAGCAAATTTATCCCCCGTTTAAATTTGTTGTTAATATTTTCCTGCTAAATAATAGTTATTTTTTTAACAACTCTTTCCCTTACTCTTACACTGCTATGAAGTGATGGTTTCTTTCATTACAATTACGCGTGAAACGTAATAACCAATCATTATAAATAGGACTCGATCGTTATGAAAGAGGGTGATTGGTCAATATCTATAAACGCTGAATAAACAACGATTTACATTTGCTTTTCGTACTTATGCTTAAATGCCCGCAAATTTATATTTGCTTATCGTACATCATGCACCAACAGCCGAAATGTAAATACGAATTGATTTTACGTGTTTACGCATATTTGAGCATATAACTTGCATTGCATTATTGCAACAATCTGTCGCGAGTGTTTTAATTTTACTGCATACATTGGCATTGCCAGAGGAAACGGTAATGTACTTGTGAAAACAAAAAAAAAGTCGAAGAAATATTCCCAACACTATATGATTTAGAAATGATCATTTGTTTTTTTTTTTAAATTGGTAATGAAGATAGCTAAACATTCAAATTAATGAAAGGAAAAATTTTTTTGAGAAGTGATTTTTTTAAATAAAGCTCAATTAGTAATTCAAAAAAAGAAATGGTTGCTATTGAAACATTGAAATATTGAAAGGGCAGTTTAGAAAACCATATGCACTATGCTTCGATAATTCCTTGCCGGTCCTTTGACTCCTAACATTAATTTTTATTTTGAAACAAAAGTTGCGAGGCTGTGAAGTGAAATCAGAAAATATGTTTTAGTTTTACGCCATAAGACTTTATAAAAATAAAAGTTATAAAAGCCATCTTCGTTGTTGATTACTTATAGGTGCGGTGGGGGCTGGTGTAGGTATGGGATTGCGAGCGCTTGTGCGGTAACACAATTGGTATTTCGGATGTTCTGTGCAATGATGGATTTATCTTTTCGAGGGATTGATGTATTTTAGTGGTTCCTTTGGTGCTTGAGCATCTTCAGCGGAGTGTTTACGCTGTCTTAGTTTATTTTATCTTCTCAATTTGGTTTTATTTTGTCGTCCAACGAACATTAAATTTGCAACGAATAAACGTGGTGAAAATAGCCGAACTGGAGTTTCACATTAAAAATATACGGGAAAAACAACAGCTTCAATAGCAATTTTTTACTTCATCGTAGGAGAATTTTATTAAATATCTTTACTCTTGATCGAGTAAACACAAGTATGAAAGATGTTTTTATTGCTGTTTATCGCGCAATCAAATTATTAGAAAGTGTTGAGTTTTCATACAGCTTTCGTGTCGATTTCCCAGAGTTTTTTCTTCTTATTGCTTTGCACTTTGCCCAACTTCTTGTTTTTTCGGCTTAGTCGAGAAGTCTAAACAGATTATCTTTCTTAACAGGGAAACCTGAACAGATTATCTATTTAACAGAGAAACTTGAGCAGATTATCTTTTTAAAAGAGAAACTTGGACAGATTATTTTTTTAACAGAGAGACTTGAACAGATTATCTTTCTTAACAGGGAAACTTGGACAGCGTTGCCATTATTTCTCATATAACACTTGCGGGCTCTAGAAAGTTAAATAAGAAACAGGGTGTTAGTAACAAAACCGTAACAAAAAACATATCGGTTATTAGAAGCTGTTTAATATCGTTAAATGGAAGCTATTTAATATTGGTAAATGGAAGCTGGTAACACTCTATCTCAATTTACTCAAGTGTGCATTTTTGGAATTACGTAGGATTCATTAGGGTTAATTTTAACACATATATTACTGAAGTAAACGACTGCTACATAGACTGCTATACATTCATTAATCCGCTTCATGATGCGACTTGAATCGATATGGTAGGAAAAACCTTTGTACCGCAATCTTAATACCTTTTTTTGCAACCTTGCCTTAAAAATTGCGACAAAGTAGAATAGAACAATTAAAATTTTAGCTTTTTTTTTTAACTAAATAATAATACAATGTTATTTATAGAAATAAAAGAAAAGATAAAATGAATAAAACAGACCAGAAAAGACTAGACCTTAGCTAAACGTAGAACGTAGAATAATTATTTTAAAAACAAATAAACCAGAGCACGTAAAAACGAACCAAAAGTCAAAATCAATAGATGGTTTAATCGAAATTTGTTGGTGCACAAAACATGGCACCGTACACTCAATTGAATTTCGCAGATAGCACAAAAATTAATATCATGGCACCTACGAAAAAGGTTAAGCGGATTGAATTGAGAATTTGTATTCAAATGTTTTTCAACTCACAGCCGCTTTTGTGGAACTCAGCCGCTTTTGTGAAACTCTGCCGCTTTTGTGGAACTCAGCTGCTTTTGTGAAACTCAGCAGCTTTTGTGGAACTCAATACAGTATCTATACCACTTTGCGTTAATTCATTTAAAAATTTTGCATTGTTTTAAATGATTTGTTTTGTTCCCATAATGGAGAGGCTTTTACTGAGCAAAACTATATTTAGCTACTTTTATATATAGACCAGCAAGCCTGATCCAATACTTTTCACCATTCCATTCAATATGGATATTCACTTATCGTCAGAAGATAGTAAAAATGCTATCGCCAACAAAGATTTACTTTGCATGTTAAACAAAGCTAGCAAAGTAAATATAATCCCAAACCACGACTTTTATAATAATTTTCATCCGAAAATATAAAAATTAGATATTGTTGTAGTGCAATGGTTTCATTTTCAGAGAAGTTTACAACGTGGAGTAGGTGCTTACAAATGTTTCACATTTATTTAGCGTATCAAGACGCATTGACAATTAGATATTAGAAATTTGAATAATTTAGTATTAATATAATGTGTTACATATCTAGAAAAAGACGGAACTTTAGAAAATATAAAATTGGTTTTTTGAAAATTGCAAGCAATGTTGCTGTTTTTCATTCGTTTCTACTGGTTTGTTTTGTTCTCTCGAATGAATGACGTCCATTTTTATTGAGTTAAGCATATATTTGCAGACAGTTACTCGAAAGTTACATTGAAGCAATGATGGCTATTAACTTATTGACAATTTGGCCAGCATTTATTAATTTTGAATTATAATTATGAGTAACATGTGATAACTTAAAGATAGACAAAGTGGATTTAGTGAAAATTTAAAAAAAGCAAAATGCAACAAAAGTAAACTCAAAGTTGCCGGGTAAGTAATAGTTTTTAAGAAAGACATTACACCAACAACATCAAATATAAACGTGGGTGCATACTTTTTATAACTAATTGAGATATTAATATGTATGAACCAAATTAAAATGTTTTGTTCAAATAGTTTTGAGGATTTTTCTTCGGTCTTTTGTGAATTTACTATTTTTTAGTAATAATTTTTTTTTTT
>CCAG010011621.1:0-28149 GCA_001077435.1 Glossina morsitans morsitans | reverse complement strand
GTGTTTTAAAATTAAAAAAAAAAAAAAAAACGTACGTGGATTTTCTTTTGATTTGTCAATATGTGCGTGAAAACTTAGTGTAATGGAAGTTTCTCTTTTATTTTGTAATTGTAGTTCGATATTGTGAGATCGATTAAAAACGTTATTTGCTTTTAAAACCAGGCCGAATAAATACCGTAAGTATTATTGCGAAATTTCTTAAAATGGCAAACGAATCAACTTTTTTTTGCAATTAAATAGCGGGCAGTAGTTGATTAAACAGCTCAAAATCGGGTGAAAAATCGCTCTCAGATTCTTACGTTTTATTCTTGTGCATATACAAATCTTTTAAATAGTAAAAAAAGATGCATGGTTTGTGGCAGCTAAAGCTTACGAAGTGAAGAATATTAATACACAAGGTTTTCCAAATGTCTCGGGGTCAATATGAAAGCGGAAATTATGTATATGATTTATTATCACATTCATAAAACACTTGCATGATCATCACATTCCGTGAGTTCAAAGACCTTCAGGGCGGCAGCGAACGGTAAAATGTACATCTTCATTGTTAACGTTTGACGAGAGAACCGCTAAAAAATTGGTTTTCCTCGGAAGATCCAACTAAAAATTTTTGTTTGCGCCAAATTTGAACTTCTAACGCTTAAATGTATATATATCAAACATCACCTGAGACAATAATGGTAGTCAGCTCGCAAATCAAATCACAAAAATCTTTCCTTAAATATTTGCTACTTAAACGGTTTTTTTGCTAATATTAATTTTTATAATCCTTCAATTTACGTTGCTTCGCTATCTATAAAGGCCAGTGAAGTTATTTGCTCCGTTTTCGGAGAAGGTGCGAAAGTTTATATGAAGTGATAAGGCTCTCCAGAAGTACCAGAATATGAAAGTAGAAAGCTTTTTACCCAAATTATTTAACTAAATTGTCATGCCGTTCAAAAGAGCTTCAAAATGGATAGAAAATTTAAAAACTCTCAGGAAATGACTTTTAGGATTGAAATCAAAAACTTGTGTTTATTCAATATGTGTATGCTTATGGGGTATTTACGATACATACCTTTACATATTGGAAGTGAACGAAATTACTCTTTCAGATGATAAGTTGAAAAATTCGATACTTTTTCTGATTTTTTTGTTTTCTTATCAAAATTCATGTGAATTTCTCAAGTTGGCGCAGAGCCTATCCTTTAAAGGACTTCAATGTTTTGCAAACACCGAAAGCTTGGCTACATTACGGTTACCAAGTATTTTGGGTAAGTTCAAGATCCCTTGTCATCTGTTGAGTAATGATTAGCCAAACGGTTTTTTTTAAGCTAAGAATATTTTTGGCTTGGAAGAGGTGGTTCGAATGATGAGGATGGTTGATCATGAAAATTTTTAATAAGAAATTATATGAAAAATCTCGTCCGTTGTGCAATCAACAAAAGCTGGTTTTCAGAAACTTGATTCGTTTGCCTTCGCCTAATGAAAGATGAAGAATTATTTTAATGTGTCTTGTTTTCAGGAAGCATATCGTATCCAAGAAATCAAGGTGCTAATATATAGCATTAAAGTGCTACGTACACATATAATAAACGTAATTAATTTTTGGCAAGATGCCGTGGGAGCCAACTACAGATTTTGAAGATGAGATTGTAAGTCTTCAGCCTCAACATGATTTTATATTTCCGTCATTATCGGAACAACCCTTCCAACCACGGCCTCAGGCCCATATAGAGTACGCTCTAAGCCGAAAGAATAGAGGAAACTCTGAACATAAATCGCCGAATAAAGTCAACTCAAAGTTAGAACTCATTGGGGAAATTCAGCGCATAGCAGGCAGTAAACCTTTAGGTGAGCAGCCAACATTGGATGATTGGGACGATACTACCACGCTCGAACAAGAGAGTATCGCTATGATGCGCCATTATGGTTATCATACCTGTACAGACGAACCTTTTAATGCTGATGTTACCTATGCCACGCACCCAGTGAAAAAAGGTGTTGATATTGTTCTAATTGGGAGGGGTCGCAAGTTTCCTGTACTTCTTGACGAGGATCTATTCGAGTTGAAACCAAAACCTAAATTGGATAATGTTGACAGCAATTCAAATGCTGATAATCGTCATCGTTCATTAAATGATGTTGGGGATAATAGTAAGCTTGGTTTACCTCCTGTTGTGACCACCTTGGCAGGATCATCCAATAATAGTTCTTCTCGTACTGATGAATCAGACAAGGATTCCAACACACCCATTTTGCCTTATAAGCTGGCAGAGAAACAGCGTCATAATTTATTATTGGAAGGTGAAGGAATGGACTTTTACAAAAAATTGGACGACGAAACTTCATCAATGTCTGATGAACAAAGCATGTATGAAACGGCCTGCTCTTCAAGTGTATATGAATCGTCAAATGAAATGAGTTTCAAATCGTTTAATTCCTGGCCTGCCTTAAAATCACCCAAGAAGAGTACCAAAAATTCTAGTTTTAAGATAAATGCTTCAAACACCGACACCTCCGCTGTCCAATCAATTTCGTATGCTTCCGTCGTAACGAAAAGTGAAAAGAAAAGTGAACCAAAACCTGGAAAGAAGAAGGCGAAGAACGAAAATGAAATATCAAGCGAAACTGCTTATAGTTTTCCATTGCAACGTTTCCTTACATCACGTCAAATTTATAAGAATAAAAAACGTGGGCAACCTTGATTGTACATATATAATATTAAAGTTTAGTTCATTCATGCTTTAAAAAATATTTCTTCTTTCCTATGACACATTTTTCCCACCGGCTATTTGAATAGCCAAAATAATGGAGAAAGCAATTAATTTCTGTTTGTTTGATCTGACGTTCTCATCTATCTGAGGACATTGTGAAAGCATATATTTCCTTCACACCTTCAATTGCTCCCAAGGCAAATAGATTTCATTAAATTTTATTAAAATTGAATTGAATTTAAGAGACGAAACATTTCGCTTCCGCTTCTAAACTCTTTTCTTAAAATGTATCGCGAAACTAAAATGCTTACTAAAGTAAAAGTATTTTCTTCTGAGTTCTTTTTCTTCTCATTTATAATTCAGAACTCGTGAAGTGAAAATGAAAATTTACACAAATTGAAATTCATGTACTACTCGTTCTATTACTCTATCATACACCAGAACGACTGCAATTGATGTGATGGTAGATCGCTGCTGCTTACTCTAAGCCGTTCTTCTCAATAGTTTCTCCCAACTTAAAAAGTCATCATCACGGCTGATATAAAAATCATTTTCATAACAAAAGATTTTTATTTTCCATATATTCATTTCTTACAATGATTTCCCTATTTTCTAAAGTTCCATTAACCCATTCTCGTTTTCAACTGAATTCAACGAGTTCTCAATTACATTTTCCCTTTCATTTGTTTAGTTTTTGGTGAATTTTAAATTTTAATTAAGTCATCAGTCAAATATCAGAAAATGTTCTTTAATGCAATAACATCAAGATTGTGCTGCACAATTAGTTTAGTCTTAGCTAAAGTATCTTCTTTATGTATAATATTTTTATGAAAGTGATCCTAAGCATAGTTTGTAATTTGTTTAATTTTAGTGAATGTGGCATTGTTTTGTTTGTTCTATTTATGACAATTTTCGTGATTTCACCGAAAATTTGTCCATAATCAGATTATACTGCGTCAGTTAAAATGTTTCTAACCTATGGTTTAAAAAAACAATATGATGAGAGCTTGATTGAAATTGCTTTTAATATTCAATGTAATCCTCCGAAAGACTTTCGCTTTTTTCCCAATTCATATATCCCTTGGCGAGTACAAAAAACAATTGGCAACGAGAAAAAAACTTGAAGTACGATGTTGGTACAAGAATTTTTTTAAAATTGGAACTTGAAACTGTGAATGTTTTTTTGAGCTTACCCGACCGCTCGTTCATTCAATTTCAGATTGTTTCCGATTGTCTTGCAATTTTATTTGCAGCTTCAAAATATTTTGATAATGTAAAAGCCGATTATTGGATGAATTTTTCAAAAAAAAAAAAAAATCACTTTTCCAAATCAATTTTTTTTGAAAGATCCTGAAATTTTTTAAAGGCATTTTTACTTCTCTAACTTTCTATATATAACACTAAAAAAAAATTATTCACGAGGATCCTAAAATTTCCTATAAGATGAAAAAGAATAAAAACTGCCTTGGTATTGATTAAGAATTATAAAGTCAGCCTACGTTTATTAAAGAAAAGCTCACCTTCACATTTCGATTCTCGGTTTTCTTTATTAAAAAGTCCAAAAAAAGTTCGACAATCAGCTAAATTCGGCGAACGATTCATGTATATTTATAAAAGGTGCACAAATAAATTTCTCACGTTTTTTGATAAAATTCAGGCTCATTTAATATATAATTGCTTCAAAGTTTAAAAATCGAAATATCGGCATCATCATTATCGTCGCTTTTCAGGCGAAATGGTCATCGACTCATTTTCGCACATTTTCAACTTCTATGAACCGCTGACCTGCTAAATATGAGTGCGTCGATCTGAATAAGTGGTAATCGGAAGGGACCATGTCTGGAAAATTTGGGGATTTCCTTGGGTGTTTTTCTGGATGAAGGGCGGACATATGCGAAATTTCATCTTGTTCATGGCAAAAGTTTTTCGCTCAAAATGTCGCAAACTATTTACTAAGAGTTTCGTAGTTTACTGCATTTTCATTTCAAGTCAACATAATCATTTTCGCAGTTTCAGCCGTAAGTGATATCCATCTCTTTAAATTTTGATATATACTGAACAAGAACATGTAAACAACACAAAGTTACATCATTCGAACATCAATATCTAAGCTATCTCTAGCTGAAATCTCGAGACAATTAAAGGCAACAGGCAGATTTTATAAAACGACAAATTTTAATGTGAAGAATTTATTTGCACACCTAATATTTAGGATATAATATCTAACCTAACAAATGACTCGTCTAATATTTCACATATGTATATATGTATATATTTTTAAAAACGTATTTCGATACAAAACCCTTTAAACTCAAGTGGAAACGATCATTAACAATCTGAGGAATATTAGAAAAACGCGTAAAATCAAAGAGGAATCTTATAGCACAATATTCCAATCG
This sequence comes from Glossina morsitans morsitans, assembly GCA_001077435.1. Lineage (NCBI taxonomy): Eukaryota > Metazoa > Arthropoda > Insecta > Diptera > Glossinidae > Glossina > Glossina morsitans. The sequence continues at coordinate 23,054 of CCAG010011621.1, read as the reverse complement.
CGAGTCTTAGCGGGTCCAAAGTTTATTGTTTGATTTCCACTCTTTCTATGGGACACAATTATTCTCCACGCGATCTTCGCTCATAAACTACTACAGTTGATAGATCAGAAACCGTGTCATGTTTGATTGATTTGATTCGAAAGGCTTTTCCTTACACGTCTGCGTAACTTATAATCTTAGCGTAGTTTAGTCGCAGCCGCTTTTCTTTCACTTTTTGCTGTTTTAATATTCCTACAACAATTCTTTCAAAACATCCGGCGGTATGGAAATCGGCTGTTCTTGTTGTATGCGCTTTTTGTCTTAAAAAAGTCTATTTTCGCCAGAGGGTCTTACGAACCTTAGAAGGGATGTGCAAGCCTCGATTAATTTATCTCGCTTGGACTTTCCCAAAATTGGATGAAAGTTTAAAATAAGTCGCGCTTTTCCGTTATAACCTGAATTCTCAAACCCCCAAATCAGTATCTACGCTTATGATCTGAAGCGAAAGCCAACAAGGTCTTATGCAACATTATACTCCTTTGGCGGATATTGATGCACTTCTTTTGCGGAAACTATGCATACATTTCCTTGTCTGAACTTTACTAAGTAGTTGTTCTTTTGCTAGCGGACGAGTATAGTGTAGAGAAGAAGATTATGAAGTGGAAGAATACAAAAATTTGCAAGGGCAAAAAGATGTGTTTACCATCTTGCCCTTCGCTCAATTTTTTCGTGACGTCAGCTGAGTTAAGCCATGGTAACTCCTATCCTTTCACATTACCGATTTCTTCACTACCTTTTATCCACGGTCCAAGGACTATTTCTCCGATATGACACACCAGATTGTTGCAAAAGTAGACATAGAAAATTTTGCCTCGATCTCTAGATAGAAAAAAAGGAAATTGGGAACAACTTTATGATCAAGTTCGTTCAAAACTTATCAGATATATTTGTTATATTGGCTTATAATAATTATACCGATTATCTTTCCGACTTAATCCACATAAAAATATATAATTTGAATAGGATTTTAATTACTGGAGATATGGAAACTCATTTCAGATCTAAAGAAATGAACTTCCAAAGGGAGTTAAGCAGCTATTTTTGAGGCTTAAATTTCTTTCTTCAGCCGCAAATAAGTACAGTTTATACAAAGAAAAAAAAAAAAAAGAAAGCGTCGTGACGACTTTAAATTCCTCAAATTAGAATATCTCTTCTCATATATTGTCGTCATATTGCAAAAGATTCATATAATTACATATTTTATTATATATCCAGACATCAATTGAATTAGGACTGAATATTGAATGACAATTGCATTTGTTGATTTTGTCCATTCTAAATAGACAGGAAGTATCTGGAACCCTACATTATATACAGTATCCCTTCGAAAAAATAGGAATAAATGTCTGATCTCGGCGAGTTCTCTTTAAATATTTTAATAAACAACGGCTAGTGAGACACGTGACAGTCTTCGCTTTACTCCACAATGCGTTCCATTTCTGTCTTTAGTATGTTAAGGATATTGCAATGGGCGAGAGGTGTTAGAGGAACATGTTTGATGATAAGTTTAGCTATTCTCGTGGCAAGATGCTTTACTTCTTTTGTTTTACAGTTCTATCAAACTGTAAAAGTTTATGTTTTTAAGTATTTCATGATATTTCAGTTCCAGCAACAAACAATTGACATAAAATGGATTGCTTATGGAATAATAACTGCGCTATTTGATTAGGTTTGCTCTGGCGACATAAAAACGAAATTGTCTCTAAATTAGTGATTATTTATGTAACATAAGCGGAACAAACAAAACAAGTACGCTACAATGAACGAAAAGAAGGTAATCTGTTCATCATTTTAAACGTTCTGTTAATTCACTTTAACTTTGATTAATACATGTTCTCTTTCACTGCTGCTTTAAAATTTGTCGGCGAAAGTTAACAGAGTAATTTTGTGTAAAAAAATAAATTGTATTTAAGAAATAATATGTAAGCATTAAGTAAGTTTAACTCTCTTATTTGATTTGAAATTGAATGAACTTATGTACATCGTGTCGTATTCCCGATCACGCTTGATCACAAGTCTCATTTATTACTTAACAAGAGTTTAATGATAGATGCTACTGTACCTTTAGCTTGTAATATTAGCTTCAAAGATAGAAAAATTTAAGAAGAAAGTAAATCTAATTAATAATGTAACAATTGTATGATTTTTTTTTTTATAGTCGCATTCGAGTACGAAAATGTTTTAAATTAAAAATAGTAATAATAAAAAAGTATATATATATATATATATGTTTTTTAAAATGGTGCATTCGTTGTTTTAAATGTTTAAATAATTTCCATATGTATGTATGTCGCTGCACATTCAATTCCGGTTTTTGTATTGTTTTTCAAAAGTAACAGTAGTTCATGTCATCCTGTCAACTTATTGGCTTATTGAGTGTTTGTTATACCTAGTACGTAAAAAAGGACATTTATCAGTTGATATTCTAGTACTGACTAGGAAGCTAGGCGGCATTGTAAAGCACATATTACCTAACTACAAGATCCTGATTCGCAAGTGAAAAATTCAGGTCAAAAATAGAGAAAGCTTTCTTTTTGACTTAAGATCTCACATGAAATAAGAAGCATCCTAATACGATCAGGTTTGCAGACGGACTAAGAGTATTTGCATTAAGATAAGATTTTGATTGACACGTTTAGCGAACTACAAGCATCTGACCATACATTGTAGTGAATATAAGAATTGCTTGTTTGCGCTTCAAAATAGGAAATTTTTTACAAAATATAAACCGTGCATGTAGTGGGAAGGCGTATACAAGCGGTTAACAATCAACACATTTATGGACAAGAAAAGTTTCAGCGGTATGTAAACATTGGAAGACGTTTTTTTTAGTGCAGTTTTACCGCATATATCTATTTCTACTAAAAGACGCCATATTTTGATTCCCTATTTGTGTCGACTTGCCATAGTCGCCAAAAACGAAGACAGGATGCTGAAATTTGGTACAAACGTTTCTGGAACATCTCGACAACTCGATCGCGTAGGAAAGAAGTGATTATAGCTATTCTTTTCATATAAATAAAAGTCGCCAAAAATTATAAAATATTGAAATATTACGTGGTTTATAACCCGTCTTTTTGAAGATCGAAAATTAGAAGAGATCGAAATTGCGTACTCGGTAGTTCTAGTGTTAATACTAGTTCTGAGAGCCGAAATGCGATTTGCAAACATTTTGGTAAGAGTAGCGCGGAATGGTATCCACCATTACACAGATTCACTTATTTATATTTATACATATATGTGATGAGTTATATAAAATGAAATGGGAAATAATTGCCTTTAAAATTGAATGGCTATAGCAACTACTTCATTTTGCATCACCTTGGAACCGAATGTTGTCATAGCGGTTTCTTCTGTTAATATGATTCCGAATGAAATCACCGTAGTAGATGTCCTTCTATTATATTGTGTTGCTCTGCTTTTCTCTTCTCTTTTTTTTGCCAAAATGAAAATCGAGCATAAATATTTTATCTCTTAGGGATTGTTTCTCCGCGATTTATTTCGTTTAATGCTTTTATTATGACACCGTCAGCTTCAAGTAGAATTCCAGAACTTGACGCATCCTCAGCATCAAAATTACTGGAACATAACTATCCTAGTTTTGGCATTGGTCAAAACAACTTCTTCGTACATACCCCATAATTTTTCTCTTACTTAAAGAGCATATTTGTTTCTTTTCACTTTTTTTTTTTATATATTCACTTCTTCAAAGCGTTTGCAACGCCCAGAAGGAAACTTCAGAGATCAGAGTATATATATTTTTGATCAGCATAAAACTCTAAACCGATTTAAGCATGTCCGTCTGCTTGTCCGTGTAATGTCTGTTGGGAAAAAATATTGTACTGAAAATTTGTATTGAAAACGGGTTAAGCCAGTCGAAGGGCACGTCTACAGTACTACGTAAACTGACAACACATCTGTTTTACAAACGGAATAAAAAATTGGCTCTTTGCTCGTTACTCATAAACTAAAGCAGCTAAATGTACAAAAATTTGAACGTATATTCTATGGGTTATGCTATAGTATGTGCATAAAAATGGGTACAATTTGCCACGCCTACCCAATTACAGCGTATTAAAATTGGATTTTTTTTTTTATAACGCGCAAAAGCAAGCTTCAAAATCCCCATAAAGTGCATAAATTCTTCTCCAGTTTCAAATTCGGAATGCGCCTAAGTATGTCCACCTATTCATCTGCGTAGTATTCGTGATAAACATTCTCTCGTTATCAAAACCGAAGATATCGTCAACAATTTTGCAAAAAAAATTTGAAAATAACCGCAACTTGTCAAGGCACATGGTTATGAAGCCCACACGTCTATACAACAAAAACTGTAAATACCTTTGCTTTGCGTGGTTTTTGTTTGTTACTCGTAAAGTGCACAATACATATACCATATAAAATTCCACTTTTTCCGAAAATAACAGAAAAAACAGCTGTGCCCACCCAATGTTATAAAATGCGAAAATGTAGGCCTTTTCTTTTTATTTAGTCTTTTTTTTTTTAGGATCACGGTGCTGAGTATAAAAGATTCGGCCACAATAGATTGTAATTATCTTACTTGTCGTATTTTACGACGATAATAACAACGTCTTTGGGAAGAAGATTTATTTTGCTAAATTTACACGTCGTCAATTTACGTTTTACGTTACGACCATTGCTCCGTATAGGATGTAATTTGAACCAATGCAGTAGAAAGTATTACATCATAAAACATTTCTTCATAACGGTGCTCGGAATGGAAATGCGCATGAATTTGATCTCGTGTTTGCTTAATGAATGAAAGATAAAACGAAAACATGCTACGAAATGGAATTTTTATATTCTCAAAATCTTTCAAAAACTTCAGAATATGTGTGTATTCTAGGTCAGCTGTGTCTGTCTATCCGTCTATATACGGTCGTGAGCAACAAGAAGAGCATATTTAGTTCCAAACTTTTTCTCATTGTCGCTATTGTCAGCTTGAGTTTGAAAATAAGCAAATTTCTCCTTAATTGTGGTCTTGAAATGCTGGACCTTTTAATTTGGAACTTAAAATGGTATCTTAAATTGTTAGTGCAAAAATCTGTTAAATCGATACAAGGACAGAACTACATATCAAAAAAGCTTATATAAAGTGCCTGATAAAGTTACCTTTATTTTTAGTTTGGACAGTTACTTACAAAGTGCTGCCAAATCACAGAAAAACATTTAATATTTAGGTACGTTTACGTGCATGACATACGATACGATATTTACTACGATCGATATACTGAGTAATGCTCGCTCTTGTATCTTGTAATCAAATATCGTACACATATTAATGGCAATTATTGACTCAATGGTCCTAAAGCGAATATAATTGCATTCGCGTTTTAATTACAAAGAGCCTTTTAAACAAAAGTATGAAGAGAAAATTTGCTGCATCACACTAATATTTGCAATTGTTTTAATCATAATACGCACCAACAACACCTTAAGTGCGTAAATACATACATATGCCTGCATATATATACAAAAATCATTTATGTAGTTATAGGACTAGCAATATGCAAGCGTAGCATAGCATGTATGTAAGCATATCCGTATATACGTAATAAATGAAATTTAGAAATACAAAGAAAAAATCTTGAATCGAACATTAACCCGAAATATAGTCAACAAGGTGGATGAAATTGAAGCAACAATAGATGCCCAGAAAAGAGAAATAGCGGCAGCGCGTGAGAGTTAGTTTATCTCGCAGAAACTGGAAACAAAAGCAAAATAATAAGCAAAGAGAAAGACTGGTAGGAACCTTGAGGCCTTTTCCTCCTTTTTTTTCCAATTGTTTGTTCGTGAACCTAAAACAAAACTTTCTATTCAATCTTCTGCTAGCAGGCGTACTCTCATTTAAACGTCTAAGTTCTTTAATATCATGTTTAATTTTTCTTACTTCTTTTTTTCGCATTTTTTTTATTTATTTATTTTTTTTTTTTTGAGATGAAATGTGTTGCACACATTTACTTGGCTGGTTGCCAAGGTAAAATCGTAAGAAAAAAAAGTAATGAATGAAACGACACTAAAAGGAATGTTCAAGCAAACAAAAAAAAAAAGATTGTGTGATTGTGTAAGTGTTTCAGGCAACAAAAAAAAATTTTCTTCTTTTCAAATATAATGAGAGTTCAGCTAAAGTTAAATAGGAGTACGGCAACACTTCTTCTTCTTCTTCTTCTTCTTATATCTCCTTTTTGTGAGAGGATGTCGAAGCAGGTTTTCGGCTAGGTTAGCTAGTAAAAGACAGGGTACTAATTAAATACGTTAGCAGGCAGCAAACTGCGAAGCAAATTTTGTTAAATGGCAGTAAATAAAAAGAGATCACAGTAGTAGTCTGCAAAGTAATTCATATCTGAATTTGTTAAATATGATTAAAGAGTACATTCTAAGCTTATAAAGTCTGTATACAATAATTATTAGGATACAATTGAGATGTGTTTTATGCTTATTAAGTTTTTGAATAGTTCATTAAAGAATGATGTGGTGTATGAATGCGTAATAGTTTTAAAAATTGATATTTAAAAAAATTTGAAATTTTATGGCATCCACACCCAGACTGGACGTACAAAAATTGGCAGTCAATTTATTTCAAAATTAGTTGTGATACACGGAATCTCATTGAAAACATTTTATAAGGATCGCGACAATGCAATTGTATATGCCCCAAGATCCAGGATCATACAGATCCAGTTTTTCAATTAACTATTATTAACATATGTAAGTCATATAAAGTTAAATGAAAAACAAGTGAAAATACTTTAGTAGGCCACGGCTCCCATTTAATTATCCTACATCACTTTACAGTTAGTTATCCATGCAACACCTTACTTTGAAAAGTCGAAGACCCTGTTCGATCCGAACCATTTTTAATAGCGTGCGTTGTTGGTTCAAAACACGTCGACGCACCAGATTAGATCGAAATATCTCAAGAATTGCCAGCCTGCAGGTTGAACAAAACTTAACAGAATGGGCAGAGGGACAGACAAGCTTAGAATTACTTTCTGAATCGGACGGTATAATGAAAGGTGGTTCTGTATCACGTCCCGCTTGGTGTTGCACAAATCGGCACAAATTTAAAATGCCGTTGTACCGCAAGTGGTGTACAGTATAATAATTCCCTTCAAAATTGAAACGCTGTATAAAATTTACTTCATTTTGCATCACAATGAAAACGAATGCCATAGAGAGATGGAGAGAGCGTTAACGTCTGCCAAGGGATTGAAAAATGTTTTCATTAAGATCGAGGATAAGTAGATATGCTCCATTAGGCGTGTGTTAATTCTCCGCTTGCAAATGTGAAATGTTTATCCTGTCTTTTCTGAAGGTATGCTAAGTATGCTTAACATTTTCACTTTACGTCAAGTGGCGTCTTCCAAAGGGAATGCTTTCGACACCACAAATTTTCAATAACCCAACTCTTTGGACTGTTGCACTTCCTCGTGAAAGATTAGGGATTCCCTACATTTCTTCTGATTTTTTACTTTATTTGTTTATCGGAAGTAATATATTGACCGTTAAACGTCGCGGTAACTATGGAATTTTAATCATGAATTTGAGTACTTTACGAATGCTGCTAGAGTAGAGTAGAGTAGAAAGGATTGCATTCGCCTGCACAAAATTGAAAAATATCCCTGTAGACGGGAGCGTTGCAATTAAACACAGATGATTTTTAAGCTCTTTCTTTGTACCTGAACTTAGATCACTCACTGTCTTTTGTAGGCTACCAGCTTTTACAGGTGTTTGTTTATTACGGATTGTTTTTCGTTGGAATTTTAGATAGGTGTCGTTAACTGCACATACAGAGTTTCAAGTCAATATTTGCTATGATAAACCATTGAGGGCGACGAACACCCCTTTTCAAATTCGAAAAGTGTTGCCAATGATCAACGTCGTATTAAATGGAAAATATCTTAATTTTTAGCGGGCGTCACGCCCGTCCGCCCATGAGCAGTATATATGTGCTTGCGATTTTTTAATGCGGTCCTTTTTACATAACACGCACAACAAATGGGACTCCATTTTGAAAAAACGTTAAAAAATTGTCACCTAACGTAAACCTTGCATCGTTTTCAAAGCTTTGTTGTCGACCAAGTCTCTGTTAATTCGTCATATATGAGATCTGTTTTGCATTATAATCTTTACGCATTAACTCCTTAGAAAGTAAGACATCTACGGTTTTCTGTAGTGCCCACCACTTAACCCGTTGACGTAAGTGACGTTTGCAGACGTCCATTGCTTGTGCTTGTAGATGCGCACGATATCTATAACAGTCCTATATTCTCAGTATGATAAAATAAAAAAAAAAGAGTGAGAGAGAAAAGTGTTTTTGGAAGCATCCAATGATTTTAAAGTGAGCGTCAACGTGTTGAAGCCGATATAGATAGATAGATATAGCTATGAAGTCCTCTTGGGGCCTTGTTTGCCAATTATATGATGATTATCTTGATGATATGGCGCGGCGTCAAAAGGTCCCAAAAGTTAATGAAAATAAGATCAGCAGTTAGCAGTTCCCGGATCTTCGAAATGTATCGAGTAGAGGTTACTGTTTCTCTATCTCTGCTAAGTAGTTGTGCGTAGGAACATCAAAATAAGAAGAGAAATACTTACTTATATCTACACATATGCACATTTGTGTATGTATGCACATAAAAAAGAAAAATATGCTTGTTGTTGCTTTATGTATATGCTAAATATCATGAGATGCTGTCACGAATAAGAGATGCTACTAAGGAAGAATTTACATTATACTGAATTTTTAAGTGCAAAACATATATATATATATATATACGTATATATATATATATATGCATGGACGTCTCAGAATAACACATCATACGGAGGATGCATATACTCTCTAAACTTTGAATGTATATAAAAGCAACAGTAACGAATAACAGCAGTAAAAAATGGCGCGCGCGCAAATTTAACACATTTGCCGCGCAACTCAAGCGACAAAATGTTAAAACCAAAAAGAAATGGGGAAAAAAAGACTTCAAACCAAACCTCATGAAATAAAAAACGATTTCTTATGTTCACCAAAAAGACTCGACTTCACTTCACTTCACTTCAATACGTACAAGTCGCACGCAAACATATACATGGGCCTGATATTAAATCGAAGGACAGACGACAACTTCTTATTATAGTTCATCATCGGCATCATTACTGTTGTCGTTATTTTTATGCTTTTTATTTTTTATACTAACATTTTTTTTTTTTTAGTTTTATTTTCGTTTTTTCCTTTTTCATCTTACACACTAAAACCACAGGGTATGGGTGAATAGGTGGTAGCGTGTTGCTGAGATGCTGTTGCTAAATGTATGCGATTTATGCATGAATTTGGTGCCTACGAGTAATTTTGTTGTCCATAAATTTTGCGTGTAGCTATGTATGCTCTGTAAATGTGCATCTGTGCTAAATTATATCCATGTGTGTGTGTGTGTGTGTGTGTGTGTTTGTATGAATGTATATATGTTCGCGTTTGTGTGATATTGATGTATGTGGTGTTGGCTGACTTCATGTATCATCGGACCGTATATAAAAGCTGCAGGAAGAGCTTAAGGCTTCGTTTTTAACTATTTCAACTAACCAATATATCGACCAACCAACCAATTCTCTCTATATACCTATAAATTGAGTGTATTGGAAGCCTTAAATTTTTTTTTTTTTTGTCTTTTGTTCTTTTCACTTGAGAAATAAATAAGCAAATATAATAAAAGAAAAAAAAAAAAATAATAAATAAAAAAAAAAGAAGAGAAACCGGCGGCAGCAGACACAACCCCTTAAAAAAATATGTTAGTATATACCATTAAACCTAGGTTTTGGTTTCTTCAAATAATCGCCGATGCCAATGCACATGTGTTCTCATAAGAATTGAGAGTCGAGTCGTCGTCGGTTAGAAATCCCAAAGAGAGAGCAGTGGTAGTTTTGAAAAAAAGAAGCATATCTTTTTTGTCACATTGAGTTGGTTGCCGCCTGTTCATGTGGTGGTTTTGCAGTTTTGTTTTAACTCTAGCTTGCTTACGTTGCAAGGAATTTATCGAGAAAATATTGAATAAAAAAAAAAAAAAAAAAAAAAAAAAAATTTATAACTTATTCAAATTAAATTAATGCTAATGTTTTCGCTACTCGCAATTCCATTAAATTAAAAAAAAAAATTTTTTTTTTTGTTAAACAAAACTAGATTCACTTTGATTTATTACATATACAAAGAAAAATATATTTTACAATGAGAAAATAGTTTTATTTTTATCAAACTTTCAAAAAAAAATCTTAAATATATACTCAGACGTCATTTATAAATCTTTTTTGTTGGGCGAACGAGACGTTACTTTTTGTAAAACATCCCTGTGATAAACGAAAAAAAAAAAAAAAGAAGGGAACCATAAAAGTATTTGGAAAAGCGAATACGATATGTGTGGTGAAATAATTTTAATTGTTGCTAATTTTCTTAATACGCTGACGGTAATGTTTGTGTGCTTCACTAATCGTAAACGCGGTGTAAAATTCAAACATTTATCCCGAGTTAATAACATTTGAGGATATATCCGGCATATCTTTAATAAGTAAGAAAATCTGCAAAAAAAAATCTTTTTTTTTTTTTTTGTTGATTTATTACAAATAGTAATTCTTCCTCAGGTAACAATGACTAATAAATATTTCATATCAAGAAGAAAAAATTATAGAGTCAAATCGAAGCTCGTGATCATCGGATTCAGTCTGAAGAAATTCTGTCTTACACGGATGCTCAGATTCATTCTCAATAAATCCTATATTAAAATGATAAAATTATTCAATCTATGTGGCAAGAATTTAGACCTTTGTCTACATATTAGACCTACCAATATTCGTGAAGAATGACAGTTAGTGTCTAGATTGGATAATGGAATTACTTTCCTGATGTAAGGCGGGTAATTTTCTATCGTTCATTATCTAGCCCTTTTTCTTGTTAAATGTGATCGAACGATTTATTCAAGACTTAAAAAAGGGAGTCACAAGCTTTTTCCAAATAATCGTTTTGTTGGTTCAGTTGCTTGTTGTACTAATTAGTTGAAAGCACATTTCAGAGAGCGCGCCGTTCATTATTATGTCGCTCGTGTGAATAATGTTTGTACTGATAGTTGTTTCGACTTTGCTGATGAAATCGAATGCCGTTAACAACTTATAAAAACGAGGGGATTCACTGAAAACATTCTGAAAACGATTTTCCTATGAAAATAGTCATTTTGCTCGACCTTAAGCAGAGTACAACATCAAATGTGCAAATTTTTTTGCACAGACGTGTAAGAATAATCACGCGAATAAAATTAGAATAATGTCTTCATCCCTTGCTCTTTATATGGGCAGATGGTGACTATGAACTAGCTTTGGCACGTGTAAACCTACTTTGACCAAAGGCCATTTTTAATGACACATTTTAGGCAAATGGTGAAGCAAGCACAGTTCCATCAATAAATGATAAAATCAAAAGAGTTACAACTAAGGCAAACTGAAATGTAGGAAACGTTAAAGACAATATTTCATTATGTATACACGCATTCGTTATGTGGAATCGGAAGTTGTTTTGTTTTTGTGTTGCGTCACTTTTGAAATCATCTTTCATTTGTCGCGACTGGTTAACCATTTTTTTCGCTCTTCAATTGTTAGCTCTCTTGATGTACTTCTTACCATTTTCAAGTGATAATTCAAAAGTTGGTCTTTTCTAGAACTAAAAAAAAAAGCTGAAATATTTTTTAGACCAGAATTTAGGCTTCCACTACGTAATGTGTAATTGTGAAATTTTTCTTAAATATGAAAACGGTAATCTCCGGCGGCCGGTTAATATTCTTCCGACGAAGACTATAATTAATTGAACAAGACAAGAAAAATGGGAATATAAAGTTGAAAATGAACTAGAAACGGGAATTATTTGAAATTTTTTTCGCAAGTTACACCGCTTTAACCCGTATGTTACGATACGATATGTGGTAGATCCAAGTTAATTTATTTCTCATTTACAATTGTTCAAAATTATAATATTTTTTATAGGCGACTTCTAATCTGGCTCTACGTGTTACCATTTGGATCAAAGCAATTGCCTCTTAAGCTTTTGTCGTTAGAAACTCTTAGAAACACGACATTTCGCATTCATTAGTGACTTATAAAGCCAATCTGGAATAAAATAAAGGAATGATTATTAGATAAATGGAAAAGCACACAATATGCTGCAACCCATTTCAAAACGTACAAAGTATTTGCCGGTTATGGATAGGAGTTTGCCATAAGTCAATTTACATGCTATTTTTTAGCAAATAATTATTTTTCCTTGTCGAATGCAGTGCAAGGCAAACAATAATTTTAAAATTCTGTAGTCCTGCTATCCCCTTTGACTAGCTATGTGTATGCAGATTAAGTGATTTTTATATTCTAGCCCGTATTGGGTACAATGATATATTAAATTTATGCAAATGTGTGCAACACTCGAAAGGCCCTAAGGCCTTTCCTATCCTAAGATAGATTCCATATCCTAAGATAGACCGATCGATTGAAAATCACTTTCCGCATTGATCTAAGCCGGTCTGTCTATCTGTCTTGTTTACTTTTGTTCAAACTACAGGTCGCAATTTTTGCAATATTTTGACGAAATTTTGTACACTGACGTGTTTTGGGTCAACGACGCATGTTATTAAAAATGGTTTGGATCAGACCACATTTTCGACCACTTCTCAAATAACGCCTAATTCTAAAAAATCGGATCTATGGATAACAGTAGGTGGGCTGTACCCCACTATAGTGCGTTTACTTGGTTTTTTTTTTAAACCTAAAAATCATCAGAAACGCTATTGACATGCAGAGCCCTTGTAGGCTGTTATTTCAGTGGTTTCCCCGCTTAGTAGTCATTGTGTAAGCAGTGTACCAACTGACTATAAGTTTTTGTGGATTTGGAGAATTTTTTTTGACAGTGTCGTTTATCGTCAAATTATGTTTTGCTTAGGATATGACGCCTTCTTTTCTTATTTTTTTTTAATTTCAGCTGCACGGGTTGAATATAAGCAAATGAAAACACCTGTAGTGGGTCACGCTCCTGCACCACCCCACCAGCTATTCATATAAGAGCAAAGTGCTCGCAATCATGATCCGATCTGAACCACTTTCAGTAGTGTTCATCCTTGAGCGAAAACACGTCATTGTACTAAATTTCATTGAAATATCTTAAAAATTACAGTCTGTAGGTTGAACACATAAAAATAAGACGTACAAACAGGCATGACTCGGTTCAGAAAGTGATTCTGAATTAATCGGTATTATAAAAGGTGGATTCTGTGTCAAGTCCTGCTGGGTGTTGTATACATCTGCACAAACTCAATATACCCTTGTCCCACAAATGGTGTAGGGTATAAAAGTTTTACAGCGAACTTATTTCCGGAGTGAGTTTTCTTTTGATTATCTCATCGATGATTGACACAAAATGTGTTTGTTGTAACATAACCGTTTCAATGTTCAAAGCAGTGCAGCTAAAAGCATTTCTGTTAAGGAAATGAAATTAAGAGATTGGTATGAAAAGATTTGTTGGAAAATCTCGCAGAGATTGCCTCTACTCCTCTACTCCTCTACTCCTCTACTCCTCTACTAAAACATGCAAATTTGATATTTAAGCAAAAAGATAAAAGGCATTACAATTCTATGAAGCTGTGTCGAATGAAACAAATTTTAATCACGTACGCAATGATAAATAAAGTGGTAAATGAATATTCACAAAAGCAATGAGATATGAAAGCAAAGTTATCCAACGTTAGGTCGCAAATAAAAACGGCACAGTAAGCAAAATAACGACGAGATATATATTTCCATCTAGTTTAGCTTAATTACTCTGATCTTAATTTAAATTTAATTACAGATTAATAATAGATATGTGCGCCGTTTTTATTTACGAGGCGGTAATTTTTTGCAGAATAGTCTAAGGTCTTAGGTGTGTGAATCGAAAGTGGCCGAATAGGTAAGAATCGCGACTGCCAAGTCAGTACTCGCGGAATCAAATTACAGTGGATTACAGTCTGCTTGTAGTCTTAGCTATAGTGAGTTCTTAGGCGCTAATGGTATAACACGTAGCGCACACCCAGTAGGCTGCTGCCACCTTCCTGTCTATTATTCTATCTTCACTTCTTTCTTACCGTCACCATGTTAGAAGACCTCCCCTAAGTGATGCGCCATATTAAAAAGGAAAAAGTCTAGGGAATGTAAGTAAAGCAAAATGGAAGGAAGGACATAAACTGGTAAAATAAATAAATAGTGATTGCATGGAAAAAGGGGTGGCTTCCAACTTATATAATTTCATTTTTCTTTTGAAAATGATAAACATAGAAATGAATTCAAAAATATTTAGGATTCGCTTATAAATGTTTTTATTTTTAATTGCTCTTTGGAAATTCATTCATATACTTTCACCAGGATTTTCCTTTAAAATAATAATTTCCAATTCTTTAACTACGCGAAATGTTTTTACCTTCAGCGAATTTTTTAGTGTTTTGGCTAATGAAATTTTTCCTGTGTTCAGTAATAATAAATCCCGCACCCAAACAAGATATAATGACGAAAACGCACATCCCTTCAAAACTACTTTCCATCGAATTTCAGCTCCAAAAACGTTATTTTCTTACAGGTAGGCCGGGATATTGTCTCGATCATTGGGTTTTCATTCTCTCGGACTCACTATTGCGGCCATCAAAAAGTGGATATTGAACAGTCAGCTTTTATGTGTGATTGCCCGTTTTTCTTTCTCGGCTTTTTTCGTTTAAGCAAACGCGATGACTTTGCTTATTACCTAAGCTAGTAAATTTAAGCCTAAGTTCTATTCGCTGAAAATGATTTGTTACATTGTTGCTTGAGTAGGGTAGATCCAATAAACTAAACTGTGGCTGATCTTCAATTCTCAAATTGTAAGCCGTAGATAGAGCGCGTTTACACTTCCACGTTCTAAAATCGAGGAACGGATGTAGTGATACGGAAACATTATGAAATCATCATAAATTCGAGTTTTTTTAATGTAAGTTCTTCTATTAAATTTTTGGGACGATCGTCGAAAAAAGTATTTCTGCTAAATTTCAAATTATTTCTTGTACCTGATAGGTATACATTTTTTTTTTTTTTTCTCTTTTAAAGTAATGTGATCTGTGTAATTCTAACAAGAGTAAAAGTGCCGAAATTGAAATATATACAGACAGACGGACGTGACAAATTCGATCTTAAAAAATCACGTTCGAGCTATGGATGTATGTGTTAGTCGTATATGTATGTACCTGTAGATGACACCTACATGTACGGGTACAACCAAAAAAAAAAAAAAAAAAAAAGAAGTAATAATCAAACCAGAAATGCTGGAATTACCACTTGTCGTGGTGTTGCACACATGAAAGTCATCAGTTGTTAAGTAAAGCATAAAAAAAATAAAATGAAAAATAAAATCAAAAAAAAGGTTCTTTCAGGGCGCTTCACGAACTTCCACGCATCCTAAAAAATGCAACACCATAAATGAAATAAGCGAGCGCGCGCGTGTGTGTTTGTAATTTGCCTGAGTTTATATTTTATTGCAAGTTTTCTACATGTGTCTCGCAACCAGAGATCTTGCCATTGAAAACAAATCATATCAAAATGAAAAATGACGACAGCAAACTGAATTTTTGTTTTTTGAAAAAGCGCTAAAATTGAAATGAACATAAAAAAAAAAGAAAAAATGATAATAATAAGTTATCTACATCGTTCCTCTGTATTAAACTGGTGACTTTTCCTTTGTATTTCTTTTTTTTTCTGGGATGCTGTTTGCAGTTAGCAACCCATCGACGAAAACGAGACGTTAAGGTTAACTAAAACGGGATAGTAACCTAAACTCTTCAACTTCCATTCGCATATTTATGTGTACATATAAACGCATACATATATAAATGTATCCATATCAACGATGAAAAAAAGCAAAACATTTTGCAGAAAAGCACACATACTCTCACTGTATCTCTGGCACTATGCAACAAGATTTTGGATAACCGGCAACTTTTATATGTTTTTTCTTTTTTTTTTTCTTTCTTACTATCACCATCACCAGTACCAGCAACAGTATATACCACCACATCAAGTCCTATTAGTAGTTGGCAACGTGTATATACACTTATGCATATCTGTGAACGGCCGAACATCGTTTTGCCAGCCGTTTCTACAAAAACTTTTAAACATTTCTTTTTGTCGTTATCCCAGTTTTTTTCTTTCAATTTTTTCTTTTTTTCCTTTAAATCAAATTTTTCACTCTATTTACTACCAACGCACCTATCTTCAGCCGACAGTTTTCTTACCTCTCTCTATTCATTTTTTTATTTATTTATTTATTTATATGTATATATATATATTTTTTTTTTTATGATTCTTAAGCTTTATTTATGCTATATCCCCTTGTACAGGTCTATGATTCCTTTTGCCACGCAGAAACGATTGTTTGTTATTTATTTTACTCGTTTATTCGTTCGTTTGGTTATCGGTCGTTGTTGTTAATCCATGAAGATGGGCGCGAACACTTGACTTGAACTCGCCCTCAAGCAACCTCATCTCATAAATACAATGAGCTTGAAAGTGCACATAAGACAAACTGAAGCAAGGCTTAAAAGTATTCTTTTATTAAAATCGTGTAAAGTTATGGAAATCATTGCGATATAACAGGTTAAGCTGAATCTTTTTGATATTCATGCATGAAATAAAAATTACAAAAGTTACTCTGATCTTCAGACAAGCTGTCGATGTTTACTATTGTAATGATCGCAAAGCTACGTCCGCTAGTTGTTGTTGGAAACTTAAAGAATGTATTTGCCAAAATTCTCAAGTCTGAAAATTCCAATAACAGATGCGGACCGCGTGAAGATGGCTAAACACGTTAGCGGGGATCGATTATATATGTCAATTGTAAGCGGTCTCTGCCTAAGTGCATATTATTGCACACAATAGCTTTGGAGCAAACCTCTAAATTTTGTTACCTCAATAAACATGAAAAATGTAGTTGCTATCTATTTATTAATTGAGCGCGCAACACTTTAGCCGATCGGAAACATGTTTGGACTCAATCCACAGAAACCTTCTATTACATGTATTTTGATCAGCGACATCTATTCGTGAAAACGGCAAAGTAATGCGAATACACGCAACGATTAACTTCGATCATTTTGTCCTTTCTCTACATAAAATGACAATTTTCCATTTGGCATTATTGAGTTATTCAGTGTATACAGACGGTAGTCATGGAAAGCCCAAAAATGCATTTTCTACACTTTTGTTGGTGGTTTTGAAGAAGTCTTCGGCCGAAGCCTACCAAACAGTTTTAGAAGCTCATGGTGATGCTGCTCCATCGTATCCCAAACCTTCGGTTTTGCTTTCAACTGGTTAAAGGTGGTGATTTTGATTTCAACGGTAAAGGACGGCTTGGAGGACCAAAGTAGTTTGATGACAATGAATTGCAAGACTTGTTGGACGAAAACCCGCCTGAAACTCTCAAAAAACTTTCGAACAGCTTACCAGTTCACGAGTACACTGTTTCTAGACGTTCTAGATGCGATGGTAAAATGGCTACCTAACTCAACATCGCGGGTTCATTGCTGGCCAGGCAAAAGTAGAATGTATGATGTATTGTGACTGGCAACGAAAAGTGGATCTACTACAGTAATCCCAAGCGCGAAACGTCATGCGTTAGTCCAGGAAAGCCATCCACATCGACACCGACACGGAGTATTCATGGTCATAAAGTTTTGCTGCGCATATGGTGGGATCAGGAAGGGCTAGTGCATTAAGAGCTGTTGAAAATGTTACTGCAAATGTCTACCGACATCAGTTGAACAAATTGGACGATGTATTGCTGCAAAAAAGACCAGCAACAGCGATTAACAGCCGAGTGCCGTCAAGACGATGCTGTTTCAGCTTGAATGGGGAGTTCTGCCGCACCCAGTATATTCAACAGACATAGCACCTTCTGATAACCACTTGTTCAGATCGATCTGGTATAGCTTGGCTGGCACGCGGTTTCGAAAAAGTCGAAAAGATATCATTCTTTCGACACGATATCGCCGTATTGCGGGAAAAATGCGAAAATTGCAGAAAACGATGGAAAATATTCGTTTCGTTTTCGAGTGAAAAAATTATCAAATTACATGCGAGATCCTGTTTCAGAGTGTGGTCCGAAATGGTGCGGTAAGAAAAAGCCCTTCGGCAAGAACGGATGTTTCTGTGACATGACAGTATCTTCGTCGATCAGAGATGATCGGCTAGAGTGTGGCTTATCGGAAAGGTCGACATTTGAAGTTATTTGAATCGTCTTCTGCATGTTCTATCAGAAAATGCACCTTCACGAAAGGCTTTACCATTTTTTCCTTAAACGTCACTTAACGCTACTATGGACTATATTCGTTTACTTCAATTGTTAGGTCAATATAAGGTCGACGATAACATGAGAAAGTCAAATATGCATCTACGGAATATTCGCATAGTTATTGCAAGCGGAAACGACAGGAGTCTCCGGTAGAGATATTATATCTCCTACAGTTTTCGTAAGCGATTATTTGTAATTTGACATTTACGAAATTTTGGAGCGCAAATTTGATAAAATAATTTTTAAGATATTAATATAAAATATTTATAAAATCTCACGAACGTATGGATCGGTCTCTCAATTTTTGCGATCGTAAAGATCTTAATAATTAACTCTGGACTAGACACATACACGAATTTCCTCTAGCCTTAATAATTTCGCGGGGATTTTAATGCCACAGTGGAAAGGATGGGTCTAATACGTCCGTATGTCTTGATTGGCTAGCGCAATAAAAATTTTTAAAATTAACCTAAAAATTTAAAAACTGTAAGTAACTCACATCGAATGCAAATCATTTAATCCAAATGAAAGTGTCTTCCCAACAAAAAAAAAAAACCTAATTTTAGATATCCGCTTCTCGATACAGCGATTAGGATAAGCCAGTAATCGAATCGAAAATTCTTTTAACCCTATTCAGCATGAGGTAGATGGAAGAACGGCAAGATAAAGGTGTTGCAAACCAAGCACAAATTCCAACGTAATGAAGAATAACTTTGTATTAAAGTGTCGCAAATTGAGGAACTAGAATGCACTGCCCTCCGATCCTCGGAGCTGCTGGAGTAGGAGTGTGCAAATCACTTCATATAAGCAGTTTTATTTATAAGCACTTTTGCCATTTAATTATTTCACAAAACTTCTTTTCAAGTCTGTTGCCTATTTACTGTTTGAAAAATTCCTGTAAAACCTTGATTTGCTGATGTCTATTCTTCCACGGCTACAATACACGAAAAACACGTTATCAATTTAAATTTGGTTTTTTTTAGCTGGATGCCAAGACGTTTTTTTTTCTTTTCCTTTAACTCTCTAAAAATAACTTATTGGTAACAGGCTTTTCAACTTATTTTTAGCTTTGTCTTCTTTTTTATTTTTATTTATTTTTTTTTTTTTCTGTCTTTCCGAGAGAATTTAATGATTGTGTTGGTAATGGTTTCTGTATGTGCACAATGTGTATACGATCAGTATTTCAGTTCAGTTTGTGAAGGTGCTTCGTACTTTTTTCACCAAGTGTTTAGGCAACAACAGCAACAGTAACGACAGCGACAACAATCGAAAAATCTCCATTAAAAAGAAGTTTTGCCGCATTAAGGATAACAGCTTAGCATTTTCCTCTCTTAACAAAGCTTTATTTAACAGCTTCTAATTTACTAACTCGATCGAAGATAAATTTATTGATAATGCAAATCATTATCGCTTTTCCCCTTTTTTTTTTCTTTCCTTCTTATCTTTGCAGTTAATTAAAACTGCTTAATAAAATGAATTTTGCAAAAAGTAAGATGATACGAAACGATAAATTTCATTCAAATGGCCTAAGATCGATTAACACGTTGAATGCCACGCGAGTTTTCAAGGAAATCTTCGCCTGCGCATCGCTATACCGTGCTGTACTGCAATACCGGTGCATAAAAACCTTGTATTAACAGTTACTTATCGTAGTGAAAGATTACTACATACTACCATAGATTATATATTTTGGAGAATTGTACAGAATTAGGTTATTCGTCCAGAGTAAATTAGGCATTATCCGAATGCAGACGGTGTGGCCTTATGAGAACTTTTGCTGTTTTCCGAATCCCGGTGACTTGACGGTCTTTGAGCAAGGAATCCTAAGATACTGAAAGATTCCCACAATCTCTACTAAGGAGAACTTTAAAGCTTTTAAATACATGCAGTAAGATACTTAGGTGCCGTAAAATTGCGCTTTAAAGGCCACATAAAATAGGTCCATGTCTAGGCGACATTCGTAATCTGAGTAAAGCAAATTCCACGGAGTGTCTTTTAGGGACGCTACCTATTGCGATAAAACCTTAACTAGAGGCAGCCGCTTTGCATGCTGTGTACTCTTGTTTGATTTGGAACTGCTTTTGAAAATACAGTTCAAAGAACAGCAGAGCGTTGACGCTTTGGCCATAATCTGACAAGATGATGAAGAAAAGGTCTTTTACAGTAATCGTAGGTAAAGTTTTCACGCCTAATTTGTATAGATTGGCTTGGGTAGACTCTTGCTACTATTCACTATTGCTTTGATGATTTTGTGAACATAGAGGAAGAATCTCTTAAATCAGTTTAAGGAAAGTTTCAAGATCGCACTCGTTATTCCAGTAAACAAGCTTCTTCTGCTATTGACACAGATTCTGGATATACATGTTCTTTGTTGCGTCTCCCCTAATACGATAAATATAGAGATTAAAATTATTTCTCAGATCGCCTATTGACTGATCCCTATACAGGCTCCTTTGCGTTCGGCTGAATTTGATATCGAATCCTCAGATAGTGCCGCCAGGCTATTGAACAAGGCACTTTTCGGGAATCTCAATGGTTTTCTCAAAAGATGTCAAAAGCGAGAAAGATGCGCGATGATTCTAGAAACTGTAGCAGCTTGAAGCTTGTTGACCGAAAATAATATTAACACAAATAAAAATCTCAAACCATTATTATATATGCGTCTTGACGTAACGAATATTTATAAAATTCATCTCGTATACAGGTCGTCAAGGTCCTTGCAATCTTGAAAACTTAAAGCCTATCAAAGAGAAGTCTTCGCTTCATTAGTTCTTGTCCCCAATTTTATATAGTTCAAGTTTTAAAGCTGGGTGTAGGCAATTCAAACTCCATGAACTTTCATTCATTCCTCTTTTTAATGCGAACTTGCGAACTTAGCTTTAGATATTTGACTTGGTTGATTTGAACACAACACGCTTCATATAAGGAATTTCTAGATAACAGATTAAAATACATATCCTATAACATTGCAGTCTTTACAAATTTATTTAATAAAATAATTTTGGTATTTGATGAGGAGTATTTTCTAGTCCACATAAGAAATAAAAATATATATACTCCACATATGATTCGCTTCAACCAAACTTATATGGTGACTCCAACTATCCTGAGCTTAAGGGCTAGCTCAGCTTAGGACACACTCCGCATTATACCGGTCGATCCATACTCGCCTTCTCATTTTATTTAAGCGTGTCTGTCCGTTGTCATTCCTGTCTTGTGTTCAACCCAAAGGCCACATATCTTAAAATATTTTGCTGCAATATCGTACATCGATGTCTTTTGGTGGAAGGACGAACGTTATTGAAAATGATTCGAATCGGACCACTTTTTCGACCACTTCCCCTATAACGCCTTATTTTGAAAAATCGATGTATAAGTAGCTAGTGGGTGGTGTAAGGTATTTAATAGCCGGTTGCCGTCCACTATAACGTTTTCGCTTCTTTTGAAATTAGGCTGTAAGCCTGAGAGAGCGTTAGATTGTAAATCTAATAAATATATTTTGTGAAAATAAAGTTGATTTAAAATTTGCATTTTCGCTGTCATCGGACGAAATTTAAAATACCTTAACACGGGCCCGCCTTTAATTAGCTGAAGAATTTTTATTTTACTATTTATTTATTTATTTCATTAAATTCCGCTACAGACCAAGTCATTAGCCGAATGTAAGCTATAAAATAACTTAAAATGTACTATAAAGAAGAAAAATAACTAAAAATAAACATGAGATCAAAATATAGTATACAACAAAATTCATCTGAGCCCTAAATTGAGATACTGGGATATATATTGATGAATGAATATGAGCTTATGATCTAGAAAGCCAAAGTGCCGACGAGTATTCAAGAGTTGGTCCAACTAAAGAAGTATACGGGCGCTTCGTAACGTACTGGTCTTTAAACTGTTTAGACTATCTTTTTATAAACCCTAAAAGCGATCTAGCTTTATTAACCGACAATTCAATATGGCTCTCAAATCAAACACAACTCCTAAGTTGTTGTAATTGCCAATACGATAATAAGAAGATATGTAGAAGACAGTTTCTTACATTTGTTTGAATTCACCATTAGTTGCACACCATGAGCACAGGTTCTCAAGATCGGACCGAAGAAATTTAGTACCATGTATTGAATCAAACAAGAGGGACAATTTAACGTCGTCTGCAAACATCAAAACACAGGGATGTTGAATGCACACCGGAAGTTCATTCATGTATAAAATGAATAAAAGTGGGCCAAGATACTGTCCGGAGGAACACCAGAGTCGACGTCAATTACTCTGCATTGAAAAGAATTTAGCACCACCCGTTGGATGCGACCAGAGACATAGCTACTGAACCAGGTAATCATACTGTTCGAAAAACCAAGGCGATGTGCTGTATGGACTAATAACCTATGATCAACTCTTTCGAAAGCTTTGGAAAAGTCCGCGAAGCCTCAAAAGATTAGTGGCCCTTGATCTTCTTTTTGAAAAACCGTGCTGACAGTGCGCTATAATTGACCCTTAAGTCCGGGTAAGCCTTTTTGCTACCAGTGATTCACATAGTTTGGGCAGTGCGCTAAGTTTGGCAATTCTCTTATAATTCTCAATAAGTTTTCGAGAACCACTTTTGTGTGTATATGTAAGGGGAGAA
>CCAG010011619.1:0-11860 GCA_001077435.1 Glossina morsitans morsitans | reverse complement strand
TTTTAGTGCGGGCTGCAACTACTTGCGTCAGCTACAATAAATTTATTACATAGTTTTTATGGTGATGAATATGTTACACGGCTCCTTTGATGGGGGCGCCACATTCTTAATTTGCCTTTCTTTTTTTTTTTTTTGAGGTTATGGCGTCACTTTATTCTACTTTCTTTTAGCCTCACGAATGCACAGAAATTCGTCATTTCATGATGGAACAACGCACGCTGCAGTGTAGTTCGCAAATTGAAACATTGTGCTCATGGTTCAGAGCGACTGCAGATGCGTTCGAGTCAATTCACAATCGCTATAGTTATTCCGAACAATCGAAGCTTTTATCAACAATTGAATTGACGTGAACAAATTTGGTGCCATCGCCTGACCAGAAAACCCGCATATCAAAGCAGTGAAGAGAATAATACAGCTCACCATAGCAGTATTAGCGATGATTCATACTAATCGACCCTCTCTTGGACGACTTTATCTGTCGTCAACAAAAATTTGCTTTGTGGCATATATTTGGTACCATGTTCTGAAGTGTCTTGGGGATTAGCTGCCAAATTTCTGTTACCAATGATTTCGGAAATTTCGAAATGAAGAAAAAAGTTGGGCGCAGCAGACGCTAAATGACACACGCACAAGCTAAACGAAAGCGAAAATGGCTTTTAGATGCGGTTTCTTTCATAGGAAACATCACAAACATTTACGCTTTAATAGATCTTTGCATTTAGTTTGATCAGCGACATCTATTGATGAAAATGATAAAGTAGCAATCTACACAACGGTTTTTTCCACATTTAGTATTATTGGGTAACCGAGTTTATACAGACGCCGTACAGTCATTCAATACTTTTGTTATTCGATTTCAAGACCCCTGGTGCCGAAGCCCATCAAACACTTTCAGAAGCTTATGGTGATGTGCATTCATCGTATCCCATTTGTCGGTTTTGGTCTCGACGATGACAAAGAACGACCTGGAGGACCAA
Organism: Glossina morsitans morsitans; assembly: GCA_001077435.1. Classification (NCBI taxonomy): domain Eukaryota; kingdom Metazoa; phylum Arthropoda; class Insecta; order Diptera; family Glossinidae; genus Glossina; species Glossina morsitans. Next base: position 10,883 of record CCAG010011619.1, on the reverse strand, counting down.
AAAAAGTTCAAAGACAATGAATTGCAAGACTTATTGGACGAACAGCCAGCTCTCCCAACTTTCAAAGAACTTTTGAACAGCTTAGCAGGTAGTTATTGAACAGTTCCTGGCCGAGTACATGCAATGGGAAAGCTTTAAAAATAGGAAAAGTGGCTAACATACGAATTAACTAAATATATCATCCCCAATCGGTTTAGCATCACGATTTCATTGCCTGCCTGGAAAAAAAAGAAGACTTTCCTGTGGCGCATTGTGGGTGTCTACGACAATCCCAAGCCCAAAAAGCCACGGATTAATCTAGGAGAGTCATCCACGAAGCCGAATATTCACGGCCATAAACTTTTGCTTTACATCACATTTTGGGAGGGCAGTAGGTACTGAAAAAAAACCAGGTAAAGTCATAAATTGAAGCGAAACACCAAATGACAACTCGTGAGATCACTAAGAGCTCAAATCAATTGAAGATCGGAAGAGCGGTTCAGCAGGAATGCCGAGACCGATCCAGTCCAACAGCTGCATATGTTTACGTTCCCCTTCAAGCAGACTATATCACACTCTTACAAAATAAGTCATCAGTGTCAGAAAAGCTTCTAACAACTGAAGATATTGAAAAATTGAACCTTTGATGCAATGTGATAATCAAATGGTTTTTTCTCTGGAGCTGGTTCACCGCAACCAACACAGAAAACCGACACTGTTTACATATAATAAGTGTAGCACTATCACTCTCTAAAGAAACTTGAACATTGAACTTTTAATAACTCAATCAAAACTGGCTTTGAAATATGAAACGTCCATTATGCCGCCCCCTTTTCAGTTAACCTCAGTCGTTCTTAATCATATCAAGGCGCTACTAAAAATGACTATGGGAAGCTGGCAAAACATACGTCAAAGTTTTTAAGTCTTCGTTCACCTTTTGCACGGTATCTGATCGATTGATCGGGCTGTCTTTGGATCGTGTGCGTAAACCTAAATCACATGTGCTGTCATAATGCGTTTCATGGCGCCCTAGGGAAGTTATTATTGCGCAGTCATTGTAAAAACAGGAAAAAAATACTTTTCGTGTCGTATAAAAAAAACCAAGCGCAGCTGAAACATTAATGACGCTTCTGCTATGAAATATGTCCGTCAATGGGTTATCAATTTAGAAAAGAATATTTCGAATATTCGATATACCCGCGCACTTTAGCTGAATATTGGCCTTCCTTTCTGGTCTCCAGTATTACTTATCAGTTGGAGTGTCCTTACTAAGGCTTACGCCGTCAGATATTTTGTCGTTTTAGAAATCGCCCGTTCAGAAAATGTTAGAGAGCAACACAGATGATTTACTTCCGATTAAACTTAGTTCTTAATGCTGTTTTTATTGTGTCATTAAGCCTTTACTTTCACCTCCTCTCTACCTATTAGTCTTTCCACCACCCTGTCTGCATATGATATTTCCTAAGTTTTTCAACAAAGTTGATTGCTGTTCTTCTGACATCCGCCATACAAGCGAATATCCTTAATAAAATGTAAGGCAAGCCATAAAAGGAAGAAATTTAAAGCATCTGGAAAACGCAATGGACGCTCATTGGTGCTGATATAATCAAGTCGGATCGATCACAATTTTTTTTTTTTTTAATTACTGAGTGTCCTTATCCATTGTCTTATATGTACTATTAGGATTAAATTCAACTTTCTTGGTATTGAAGCGGCTACATATTGTCCACGGTTAGACATTAGATTTTTCCGTCTTTCTAGCCGCATATAAATTAGATATCTGTCAAACAGCTCAACTCATGGATGGAAGTATTTCTTAATATAATCCCAGAGTCATTCAAACAAGGAGTAATTAGACAAAACAACTTCTGATGGAAGGAGTGACGTTGTAGCACCTACTGGTGCCAGATCCAATAGGCGGACTTTGAAACGAACGCCCGGGCATTGTCGTAGTGAAAAATTAAGCTCTAGCATCTGTTAGTCTAGTGTGGAATTTCTGCCAGGTGTCAGTGTGATAGCCTCCCCGCACTGATAGTATCACTTAAGTACTTTGTACGTCGGTACGCACAGCTTAACGTCACGATTGTTGGCCATGCGTGTGAATGGTTCGTCCAACCTAAACCATGATTTTTCAAGATTCAGTAGGACCTCGCTTCGAATTTAACGCAAGCTGCAAATAATACGTTGTTGTCACTCAACTCAATCTATTCAAAACTCTAAAAAGCTTAGCGGTATGATATTAGCTAATAAATCATTTCTTGGAAATGACAACAAACTTTTCCATGAAAATCATACGCAGATCGCAAGTTGAGGCAGCAGCAAAAAGTTTAAGAAGGCGTTAACGTTTTACTTGATCTAGGTACGCATAAAAAGTACATTTTGCTGCATAAGAGAATTGCTTGAATAAAATCTTAAATAACTATTTTCATAACGAGTCACGTCTGACTTAAAAATGACGCCATCGATATATAATATTAATCGGTGATTATAATGTATACGTTCTACCATTGATATCACCATACGCTGATAGAACTTTTAAACGTTGATGATGATATGATTTGTTGATTTGAAATTGTATTGCTTGAGTAAATAATTAAATTTCCATTAATTATATATTAATGTGAACACATTATCTCTCACACAAGTAATCGGCATTTTGACTGCGTTTCTCATTCTAGTTTTTTTTTCTTTTTTTTTTTGCATAAGTGTATACACAGAAAAAAGTTTAAAATTGTAATATACGGAAAAATATATATATATGTGTGATGTGTGAGAATCTATATAGATTATATAATATATGGGAGGGTAATTTAATAATTAGTCGCAAATTTTGTATTGAGTTTTTTCTTAGAACCGAAAGACGATAAATAGTCTCGCCAAGCTTTGCTATTGTTTTCATTTTAGTTCACTGCCCAATACTGGGGAATACTGTGCTTTCTTAACATAATTCTTAATAATAGTTCGAGACAAAATGTTTTTGAAATAAAAAGCTCACTGCTTGACTTTTCAAATGAAACTGAAATGAGACAAAGCTTTGTGAAAAAATAGTGAGCGAAGGTATCACGTTGGGCTGGCAATGCAGCCTAAGATCCATTACTGCCCAACTTGCAATAAACTCTAACAAGTGGAAGCAAATTCGGAATCGTTTCTACGGGAAGAAACGCGATTCGCTTATTTTTTCCAATTGCGAAGGGCTTGTGTCAGAGCACTTCTTGGATACGTGATAACAGCGAGCGTCGCAGTGCTACATAGTGTTATGTGTCTTGTAGCAAGCTTAAGCTTGGAATTGACAAGAAATTGTATGCATAATGTCTTCGGCATTCTGCGGCTATCTACAGGCCGTGTCACAGCACTTCTCGGAACAGGGGTTACAATGGACTAGAGATACGATACTATATTGCGTAGCAAACTCTAGCTTGAAATTGGAAACAACTTGTATCCATAATAGCGCTAATATTTGGCGATTGTCAAGGGCTGTGTAATAGGATTTTTTGAAAGTCAACTTACAGTCCTACACAGTAATGTAAGTCATAGCAAGCTCAAGCTTGGTAAGGAATCAAGCGTTAGGTTCCTTGCCGCTCAACCAAACGCAAAGAAGTAATGAAAACTTTAACCTTTGCAAAGCCAGAAAAACTATTGCTTTAAATACCAAATTTCGAGATCACAGACTTATTGAACCATCCTCGTATGCATTCTGTCTAAACGCTATTGTTATCTGAGACGCGAATTAAAATTGTCTATTAATCAGAAGTAAACAGTACAGCAATGTGTTTACGTATAGGAAAAGGCAAATAAATATTACATATATATATATATATATATATATGTGTGTGTGTATATATATTTCTTTTTTTTTTTTTGTTGTAATTTATAAATTGCAATAAATTCGCTTTATGTACTTGAATAAGTTTCGAGTATTCTTTCACAGTTTATTGTTATTATTATTATTATCATTGTACTGTAAAAAGCCAGCTTTGCTCTTCCCTTTCATTCGCGAAATTGTTTATATAAGAAGAAGAATGCAATTTATGTTTAATTTTAATATCTTTGAATAGTTAGTTTTTCTGATATGAAAAAAAAAAAATTTGCTTATTTTTCTGATATGAAAAAAAAAAAATTTGCTTACATAGCCAGACAGACACATTTGCAATAAGAATTCATTTGCATTCGCATTCACAATCAATGCAAAATAATTCTACTCTTAGTAAAGGATAGAGAATATGATCCTTAGATACCTTAGAGTTTCTTTCTCTTCTTCTTAACTATTGTCATTTAATTTAATATAATATTTTCAACTTGAAACTTTATTTATTCGAATAAAAAAGAAAAAACTTTTATGCATCAATTTGTGTTCTATGCAATGAATTACTTATCTGCTTGCTTGATGACTACTTCTTCTTCTCTACTCCAAATAATTTTTTTTTTTTTTTTCATCTCAATTATGTTAACTAAAGCCGTACCAGTGAGTTTATGAAATTTTTGCTTTTACTATGTATAGATGTGTGTGTGCGTTTATAGTTGAGTTTTAATGTAATAAACACATTTTTTTTTGTTGGGAGATTTTTTCACTTTTCAAGTTTCCTTTTCTTTATTTGTTTCCTTTATGATTTAATATTAAGAAACGAGAACTTTATCCATAAAAGATTTCAATTCAATTACAAAAAAAATTACAAAGAAAACTCAGTTTTTTAATTAACTTGTAATTTAAGAAGTTTTCAACTTTATCTTAGCAGTGCGCTAAAGTTTTATCAAATAGATATTCTTTATATATATATATATATGACGGTAAAGTAGTAACTTTTTTGTGCACTGGAAACCTTAGGAAAGATACATGGCCTCCCTTTGTTTTTCCTTTAAGAACAAGAAATTAGTTTTCTGGAGTTCGTATCGTTAAGATTGGTAAACTTAATTAGTTTATCATCTAATTATACCCTACGCTATTTGTGTTACAAGGTGTATTTAGTTTGTGCCGGTCTTTGTAACACCCAGACTTAAGGGAAATCCACATTTTATTGATTCAGAATCGTTTTCTGAATCAATCTAAGCTTGTCTGTCCATATATCCATCTAACGTCGGCTTTTATTATTCTTGTGTGCAACCACTAGCTTGCAATTTTCGAAATGTTTTGATGTAATTTAATACAGTAACGTGTTTTGGCCTATGTAGGAATGTTCTGGATCCGCCCACTTCTTTCAAAGTAAGGCAATTTTCAAAATTTTCCCATAAAACTTGTTTATAAGCGCTTCGACCCTTTTTCTGAATCAATCGAAACTTGTCTGTCCATCTATCCATCTAACGTCTGCTTTTATTATTCTTGTGTGCAACCACTACCTTGCAATTTTCGAAATGTTTTGATGTAATTTAATACACTAACGAGTTTTGGCCTAAGTAGGAATGTTCTGCATCCGCCCACTTCTTTTCAAATAAGGCGTTTTATATAAAAGATTTGCAATTTTCAAAATTTTTCCATAAAACTTGCTGTGTATAAACACTTCGACGTTCCAAGTAGGTATGACGAATTTATTTCGGTTGCGCCGAATTTATAATAACATAATACCCTACACTACTGGATAGATTAAGTTTGTGGGGATGTATATATACAACAAGAGAATGATTTGAGTTTCATTCATCTTTTCTTATATCTGTCTAGGGTTGGTTGTCCATCTGTCTGTCTTCTTTTCTTGTGCTCAAGCTACAATTTGCAAATTTTGGGATATTTGGATTCAATTTGGTACATCGACGTGTCTTGGCCCAAGGACGAACGTTGTCGAAAATGATTCGGACCGGAACATTTTTTCGACCACTTCTCATATAATAACTGCACAAATTGAAGTGATTTAGTAAAAGTAAATCCAAATCTCCCGCTCTTAACAAGGATGCGAACAAAGTGTGAAGTTAATCGATCTTATGTTAAACAGAAAAGTGTGGACTACGCACGTTGGGCTAACTTTAAGCCAATAACTATTTTATAATTGTGATCTTTCACTGTAGTAACTATTTATGATAGTTTTCTTTTCCCCAATAAAATTGCTTTCGCATACTGACATATTCTCCTAGTAAGAATGATTAACCAAAGTTTACCACGCGACAAATCGAATCAACATAATGATTATTTCCAATTAGAAAAAAAAATAGCAAACATTTTTTCTAAGCTACAACCAGATCAAGTAGCGATTGACATCAAATTCCTTATCAGAAATCAACAAAAAAAAGCCGTTAATTTGAACTTTGCTCCTTAGGCAAAAAAGAAAAAATAACGGAAAAATTAAAAATTCTATATAGATAACACTTTCGATTGTCGATTAAACCGTAAAAAAAAAAAAGGAAGAAAAAGTGAAAAATATGCGATGAAAAAATCGGGAAAAATTCATTAAATATTATACACACACAGCTAAATACCAATAATGAAAATGATGAACATGATGAAGATGATAATGATGACGATGACACAGTTTCATAATTTTGCGTAAAGATAAAATATTTATTTTCGTTGTTGAGCTTTTATGAAAGAAAACAAAAACAAACCAAAAAAAAAAAACTAATTTTTTTGGTTATAAATTGTGTGTGTGTGTGCGAAAAGTCATAAGAATGAGAAAATCGCTGATTTTCGCCCGATGGTATATTTAAAACCAAGAAAATTTAGGTTTCGAGCATAAATACCGGGCAAAAGAAAACGAATCAAGAGAAATAAAATGATATCTGTGCACATGAAAAATTTGTGCCGGTCATAGACATGAGAAGAAGAAAAAACGCGTGAAACGGAAAAAAAAAAAATTCAAAATATTTTTATGCCAAATATCTAAATAAATATCTAAACAGCAGAAAAGAAAAACAAAAAAGAGAAGAAAAATACATCCGCCTTAGGGCGAAATTTCTATCAAAAAAACACTACATTTTTGCTTTTACTGCAATTCCACTTAAAAGCCTGTTTACTACTTTTTTGTACGGCTCGTCTCATTTTAGCAAAAGTTTAGTTTATTAAATATTCTAGAAAGTTTCATAGTTTTCAAGTACTTTTTGTACCCATCACCCAAGGGTCACATTCATTATGGCAAAACGTTTGCAATCGCCAGAAGAAGAAGAAGAAGAAGAAGAAAGAGAGAGAGAGAGAGAGAGAGAGAAAGTATACATATAGCGTTCATCAGCATCAAATTCTGCATTTTATTTAAGTCTCTCCATCTGTCCGTCTGTGCAATATCTGTTGTAAACATTCAAATATAAAGTTATCGGCTTAAAATTTCAAAGAAACATTGGGAATTCTTGCGCGCAGGTAGGCATTGGAAATGTAGCAAATAGATCGAAAGACTCGCCTACAGTGCCATATACAGAGAGAACACTTCTGTTTCTGTCAAGTGGAATAGAAAATTGTTTTTTTGCTCATTACTCACAAACTACGGAAAATAAATGTGTACATTCGATGGGCGATATCTGTACAAAAATGAAAAAAATTGAGCACGCCAACCCAATATTATAGTGTGTCAAAATTTAATGTTTTTACCACACCTTCTATAAGGAGTATTGGCAAAATTTGGAAAAAGGCAAAAAGTATATAAATTTTTGGCCAGTTTCAAATTTGGAATGCATCTAAGCATGTCCATCTGTCCATCTGTCCGTGTGTCCGTCTGCTAAACAGTGTAGTATCTATGGTACACACCCTCGCGTTCACAAGAAAGAAGACATCGTCTACAAACTTACAAAATGGCCGAAACAGGTCAAAGAACACACCTACATGTCTATATAACAAAATTGAGAACACCTTTACTTTCCGTGTCTTTTGATCGTTCTCTATTTAAGCTTGTCCATCCGCCCGATTGTACGTCTAATATCTGTTCAGGTATTTTTACATTCAAACTAAAAGACGCGATTTTTGATATATTTTAATGAAATTTAGTGTCCTCAAGTGTTTTGACCCAAGGAGGAAGTCTATTGAAAGTAAGTCGCCTCACCGCCGTCTCTAGGTTAAACACAAGAAAACAAGACAAACAAATGGACGGATAGACAGACAAGCTTAGATACCTTTTCGAACCGACCGGCATAATAGAAAAGATAAATCTCTCTCAAGTACTTTTGCGTGTTGCGTACATCTGCACAAGATTAATATGCGCTTGCATCACAACCGATGTAGGGTATAAGAGAAATTGAGATAGTAATCGGTTACTTGTACTGATAAAAATACGTTTAGAAAATAAACTATTGCAGATATGAAGATGAACGTTTGTGCAAAAGTTAAGATCAATCTCGTTGAGGTTAAATTATGTGATGACTAGATATGATAAAAAGAAATTTAGCATGAAAATTATAATTTTTTTTTTTTTTTTTAATTAAAGAGAAAACATCAAGTGATCTTTCTCCCGCGCTGCTTGGGCGTGTTAGTCAGTAATGTTATACTCAAGATGATGACGATAATGATGGCGATGCCGGCAACGACGACGATGATGATGATGGTGCCGATACCGAAACCGATACCGACACCAATGCTGATGTTGGCCGACGGCGACAACAATAATGTTTTATTAAAAATAGATACCTTGCAATGTTTCTCTAGACTATCGTCATCATCGTCATCATTATCATTTGTTTGGTGATCATTATGATATTCATCATAGTCATCATTATCGTTTTATTTTTTTTATTATCTTTTACTTATAGCGATGCGTGTACTAAAAACGTCAATTTTTAGCGTATTTTCTAATATCCGTTTTGTTTTTCTTTTCTTGAAATTATTTTCGATTTTCTTTTCTTCTTGTTTTCATTTTCGTTTTTTTTCTTTTTACTTACTTTTTACTTTTCTTATTTTTATTTTCATTTATATACTAAATTGTTTTTCTATTTCATTTTCGTCTTCAGGAAATTTACACAAACGCTTTTTTCATATGTTTCTATAATTATAACTTTCCTTAGATTGTGATACCGAACCAAGAGATCTTTCTCTCAAATTGACATTTCATTGGCAATGGCGGATATCTTTTGTTCAACTTGTCTGTTGTCTATTGAACTTCTGTTGTTAGATATTTGTTTTCTTTTTCGTTATTTTTTAATTTTTTTTTTTTTTTTTCGTTTTTTCTGTTAAAATAAATTTAAATGCCAAATACTGATATTTTTCTAAAAGTCAAATATAACCAAAATAGACTAAAATGTTTAGTTCAACGCCAAAATATTGCTTGACTTTCCATTTGTTGTAATGCCATATGTTATGTTAATTACTTTTATTTTTTTTTTTTTTTTTTGTTAATTAAATTATAAAATTTTTGAAAAATTTTTTAAAAAAATTTTGATTTTCCCAAGAAAAAAAAACAAATTTCAATTTTTCTTTTAACACTTAAATGCAGGAATTTTTATTCAAAAAAATAAAAATAGCAATCAACCGGGAAAACGGGTGCAGCTAACGAGAAAATATAAAAAATACCACATAAGAATATTTCTTCAATTTTTCAAGAAAACATTTTGATGTACACCTAATTCTCTTTTTACACGATTTTTTTTACATGAATTTGATTTAACACGAGTTCAAAGGAAAAACAATTTCTTTTTTTACACGAATTATTTTGTTTTAACACGATTTTTAATATTTATGAATTTCAGATATAATTCCCTTTTTCCAAAGTAGAAGTTATTTTTTATAAAATATTTAATGAATTAAAATGTGTAAGCACGAAATAAATTAAGTGAACTCTAACAAGAACTTTTTAATATTGTTTACACCTAATTCTCTTTTTACACGAATTTTTTTGCACGTATCTTTTGGGAATTTATCTATCGTGTAAAAAGAGAATTAGGTGTATTTGTATGCCATAAGTCAAAATCGTTCCTTGAGTTCCACAGATTGGCTGCGAGTAATACTTCAAATATAGATAATACTTCCCATTAGATTACGATACATGAAAATCCATGAAATAATTATTTTTAACGTTTCAACATAAAGGATAATTGCATTTGCTGCATGACCACTACGTGGTATCCTTAAATAGTGGAATTTTGTACTTCAACCCATATGAAAATATAGGGCAATGACCATCGACACCTTTTCGTATATCCATAGAAAGTAAAAAATAAGATGACCCTCTAGATTTTCTCGCTTGTAAAGTTTGCTGTACTAATTTGCCATGGCTAGGACGACCTCTTTTATTGCCCACATTACAAAAGGCATCAGCAAAATCCCCGAATTTATTACGGCAAGGTCCAGAACATAATAGAACAGATGGAGCCGCCATTTACGGCTTCTGATTCGTGCGTCCACCCCTTTCATGTATGCATTATACAATTGCACTATTTGTGGACAAGAGTAATCGGCCTGTTGCTTTAGTTGCTTGTCATGTCGCCAGATATTGTCTACGAGTTGCGAGCCAGTATAAGTAAACAACAAAGTAGCCAACTTCCTTCTCTTTCCACACCATCATGGTGAGAAATATTTTTCCCATCACTTCCCTTAGGCGCAGTCATCTTGATCTTAGATCCTTCTTGTCCGTGAGTCTATAATTAGGCAAACTATTTTGTTGTAGAGCTTTAATTGCCAAAAGGACATTTTACTCAGATAGAGCGCCAGCAATAAAAATAATTGCAGATAAAGAAATAAACTATCAAAGATTCTACTCGTGTCCGGAAGCGATAAAATAGGTAAAGTAGGAAGTAAAATTAAAATTAAAAGGAGAAAAAGTAAGAAAATTATAGTCGGGCAAGGACGACTGTTAAATACCCTACACCACATCGTCTAACCAAATTCTTAACGCGTGTTTATGGGGAAGCGCGCCCAAAACGCAGCCTAATGTAATACATAAGACGGACAGACAAGCTTAGATCGGTTTGAAAATGATTGTGAATCGCTCGGTATAATAATAAAATGTGGCGTCTATCTTAATCCCCCATGGGGGGTTCCATACGCCCGCGCTAACTTAATGCACCCTATA